>JAHRHZ010000062.1:692170-734573 GCA_024137785.1 Ginglymostoma cirratum
GGCCCGAAACGTCAAGTTTTCCTGCTCCTATGATGCTGCTTGGCCTGCTGTGTTCATCCAGCCCCACGCCTTGTTATCTCATAGTCTGTTGAAGTTCTGTTTGGATGCCTGGGTCTTTTAGACAAACAGGAGTGGGTACACTTAACTTTGTGTTTTAAGTGCTACCTCCGTGTTATTGTGAATTTGTGCTTCTGTGTAAATCATCTTGGTAAGCTTTTTTATTCTAAAATGGATCCCTGTCAACAGCATTTAAGTGTCAAACCAATTCTGAAACTTTGTCATGAAGCAAGAGCTACAATATAATAAATATATTAATAAAGCCTGCACCTTTAGACTCTTGTCGTGATTGTAACAAGGTCAGCCAAGTGGACCTCAGAAAATGTGAGTTCCCTGATTGGGGCTATTAGCTTGGTCCAATCAGGGAGCCTTGGCTGACAGATATAAACAGGAGTGTCAGAGATTCTCTTCACTTTGAGAGCTGGCTCTGAGGGAGCTGGATCAGTGTCAAAGGCTCTCCACATTTAAATAAAGGGTGACTTGGTGATGGGATACCGGCCTCTATGGAGTTATTTCAACTCTAATCAAGCACACAGTACTTTCAGTTGTACTTGTTTAAGATCGTGTTCCCAC
The DNA here is from genome assembly GCA_024137785.1 of Ginglymostoma cirratum. Classification (NCBI taxonomy): domain Eukaryota; kingdom Metazoa; phylum Chordata; class Chondrichthyes; order Orectolobiformes; family Ginglymostomatidae; genus Ginglymostoma; species Ginglymostoma cirratum. The sequence continues at coordinate 692,801 of JAHRHZ010000062.1, forward strand.
TTTGTAGTTGTCATTTCTAGGACATTTTGACTTCACGTGGCCATTTTGAATTTTCTCCAGCTGAAGTAGGAAGGAAGAGAACTAAGACAAATTCAGAACATTTACTTGAAAGAAATGCTGCCAGGATAAATACACAATCAATAAGTTGTTTCACATATCCATGAACTTCTCCTGATCAGCAATAATCAGTATAACTGAAGTGGAGAATTTCCCAAACGATGCCAGTGAAGTGAAGATCCTGATCTGATGTGTGGTAATGTCTCAATGGCACTGGTCTATTCCACTTGCCACGACTTTTTCACATGCAAAAGTGAATAGGTAGAAGTCTTGGTTTGACAGGAACAGAGGCAGAAAGCTCTGGTCTTTGTCGTGATATCAAAGGAATTTGTATAAATCAAGGAAACGTACAAGCTTCTTATAGCTGGACAGACTAGATGCAAGGAAGCTGTTTTCCGTGGTTGTGGAGTCTAGAATCAGGGGACATAATCCCAGGAGAAAAAAATAGACTGTTTAGGATCAAGGTGAGGAAAAAAAAATCTTCATTTACTCAGAAGGTGGTGAACCTGTGGAATTCTGTGTTATAGAAATCCCTACACTGTGGAAACATTACAGCCCAATGAGTCCACACCACCCTTCTGAAGAGCATCCCACTCAGACCCATTCCCCTACTGCTGTATTTCCCTTGCCTAACCCAAACATCTCTGGGCACTATAGCATAGCCAATCCACATATCCTGCACATCTTTGGACTGTGGGAGGAAACTGGAATGCCCAGAGGAAACCCAGGCAGACACAGGGAGAATATGCAAACTCCACACAGACAGTTGCCCAAGGCTGGAATGGAACCTGGGTCACCTGGCACTGTGAGGCAGCAGTGCTAACCACTGAGCCACTGTGCCACCCCAGAATCTTTCATGGTAACCTCAGCTGGTGCAGGAATTGAACCCATGCTGCTCTCGTTACTCTGCATTGCAAACCAGCCTTCTAGCTAACTAAGCTAACCAACCCCCTGTATAGGTATCTAGCACAGAAGGCTGTGGAAGCCAGGTCACTGAATATATTCAAGAAAGAGATAGATTTTCAGATATGAAAGACATCAAGAGGTATGGGGAGAAAGCATGAGTGTGGCACTGAGATACAGAATCACCGTAGCACAGCAGACTCGAAGGGCTGAATGGCCTACTCCTGCCCTTGGTTCCTATGTTGCTATGAATTCTGTTTTTTTCTACTGAGAAGCTTGAAAAGTGGCCGGCAGATTTGATTTGCAGCTAGTTCCCCTATAACATGATAGTTGCGCTCTTGTGTGACCTCGCGCTATAGAAAATTGTGTTATAGGAAAATTGATGTAGAAAATCGCTATGCTGTACAGTAGAAAGTTCACATTATCCAGTCAGCATCTATTATTCATCTGTCGTGTTACAGCCAATTTGCATTAATTAAACACGTGTTATAACAGAACTACCTGTAACCAGATTTGTGGTGCCGTCCCTTTTGCGTTTTTACTGCATTTTGATTTTACATCTGAGATCCTAAGAATCTTTCACTTGTTAATAAACAGCATGTGAATCTTGTGTTCTAACTTATTCGTCTCACAATCAATGTGAGAAGATTGCCTGAGCTTACTCTAGCTTACCTGCTTGAGTCGGCAAAATTTTTTGACCCACTGGGAGTCAAAGGCTGTGTTTTTGTTATCAATGGCTTTGTATTTCAAACAGTGTAAACTTTAAGCTTGGATCAATCAGCTGATATGACTAGAAGTAGGACAAAGGGAAGTGAAACATGAAACTGCTTTGATATCAAGAAGGATGAAATGTTCCTAACTGATCTTGGTTGAGATTCTTTTTGAGTTAGTGTCAATAGTCAAGTAAACTGAAATGAAGTTTAATGAGTAATATGCATTGTAGCAACGTAACTTGGTTGACATGGCATGTACAATTCCTGTCCAAGCTGATAGCTTTATTACCCCAGACACTTACACCAAATTGATCCATCTCTTTGAAGATACGTTGCTGAGCACTCCTGAAGCCTCAGCTGATAGAGATGGCGTGGAGTTGAGATATGGAGCCTGTGGGTTAAAATCCAATCATTGCTGTGTGTTGAATTAGCTGATCTCAATCAGGATACAAGCCTGTTTTAGAATGAAAGTGTCTCCTAAATTCTTTGTTTCTCCATCAGTTTGTTGCCTCCTGGGCCCAAGCATTTACAATTGGATGCAAGTTGTTCTGTTATGTTTTCCAGCATCAAGTATTGTTAGACCATTTGTTATAGGTCAAGCACAGACTGTCGTAACAGGGTCTTAATTTTGTGAACTGTGTCCCTTTAAAGTTTGTTCATTCTGATGGCTGAGGATCATTATTTAACCTCCCTCTGCAGTTCAGAAGAATGAGTCATCTTGTTGTGACATACAATATTCTTACAGGGTTCATTGAGTTAGATGCAGGTAGGATGTTTTCCCTGGCTTAGGGCTCTAGGATCAGGGGGTACAGCCTCAGAAAAGCTGAGAAGGAATTTCTTCACTCAGAGGCTGGTGTATCTTTGGAGTTCTCCACCCAAAGGACAGTGAAGGCTTAGGCGATGAGCCTGTTCAAGACTGAGATTTCTTAGATTTCTGCATATTCCTGATGTCAAAGATTTGGGATAGTGCAGAAAAATTGCATTGAGTTTGAAGATCTGCCACAATCTTGTTCAATTGTAGAAGAGGCCCGAGGGCTGAATGGCCTACTCCTATTTTCTGTGTTTCTATGTAACATGGCCAAAAACATGGCTATCCCTTTTAAGGACAATAAGAGTGACTGGCTTTCCATCATTCCGCTTCCATTTCAATATCCTACATTGAATCTTATTTGGAATGGTTGGTGTGTATATAGGTTCCCTTCAATTTTAACAAATTTGTTGTAATGTCTGAAAAGTGCCAACATTTAATATAGTTGAACAGCTTTTCTTGTGTAACCATCAATCATCAAGTATTTAAATTTTGGTCATGTCCGCTGTTATATAGAACTTAATAGAATGTTATATTATGTCTGTGTTACATGATAGTTACTTGTTTAGTTTAGCTGCTTGGAACTTGGCATTAGACAAATACAACAAAAACTGGTAACTGATTCACTCTTTTCCAGAAACAATCCTTTATATCCTGATGGTTGAAGCTTATTTCATAATATCAGTTAACCCTTTCAGGCACTAACTACCTTTCCAATAGCAACTTTTTACAAAGAAAAACACTGCAATGGGAGAACAATTTCCAAAGAAAATCAAAGTTTCTGAAGAAGGGTCCAGACCCGAAACATCAGCTTTCCTGCTCCTCTGTTGCTGCTTGGCCTGCTGTGTTCATCCAGCTCTACACCTTGTTACCTCAGACTCCAGCACTGACAGTTCCTACTATCTCCAGGTGGATGAGGAATAGGTTTGGTCGGATGGAATAAATCAGGGTTTTGGTCTATCACTTACAAAACAGAGTGTTTCCTTTTCACCAGTTCTGCCTCCAAACCATTGTGCATTATTAATTCGTCCAAATGTCATGAAATTTGGTACCTTCTCACTTGCCGCAGGCAATGCCACAAGAACTGCCCTGTAGGTTCTAGGATTGTTAAGAGTTGCTTTCAAAAAGCACAAAAATGGCCCAGATTTTGCAATGGTTGGTGTGTATATAGACTGGTAGGCAATCTTACAGAATTCTCTGCCACAGGAAGTGGTTGAAACGAAAACATTGAACATTTTCAAGAAGGGCTTAGATATCATTCTTAGTGCTAAAGGGGATCAAAGTCTATTGGAGGAAAGCAGGAACAGGGGACTGAGTTGGATGATCAACCACGATCGTATTGAATGGTGGAGCATGCTCAATGGACTGAATGGCCTCGTTCCACTACTATTTGTTTCTGTTTCTATGTCCCTTACCCAATGAGTTCAATCCTAGGACTTTAAAGGAGGTAGCTACGGAGACAGTGCAAACACTGGTAATAATGGTCCAGGAATCCTTAGACTCTGGAAAAGTCTCAGAGGATTGGAAAACTGCCAAAATAATGCTATTATTCAAAAAGGGAAGGAGATAAAAAAAATAGCTTAATGCCTGTTATTGGGAAAATGTGTGAATCTATTATGAGAATGTAAAAGCAGAGTTTTTAGAAATACATAATCTAACCAAGCAGATAGTCAGAACGGCTTCATGAGGGGAAATCATGCCTGACAAGTATAATACAATCCTTTGAGGAGGTAACAAGCAGGATATATAAAGGGAAACGGTAGGTTTAATATATTTACATTTCAGAAAGTGTTCGGTGTGGTGCCACTTTATTGTATAAAACAAGAGCCCATGGTCTTGGTATGAGTATATTAGCACGGATAGAAGATTGGCTAAATGATAAAAGACAGACAGTTGAGATAAGGGGAGTGTTTTCAGAATGGCGGTCTGGAACCAGTGGAGTGCTACAGGGACAAGCTATAATTATTTACTATCCATGTTAAAGACTAGGCTGAGGGAAGGGGATGTACTGTCACCAAGTTTGCAGATGACACTGAAATAGTGGGAAGTCAAATGGTGAGGATGACACGAGTCTGCAGAGGGATTTAGACAGGTTACATGAGTGGGAAAACCTTTGCAGATGGAATATGATTTGGGAAGATGTGGTGTGATGCACTTTAGCAGGAAGAATAAAGGAGCAGATGAATGAGGGTGCACCTCATAGAGACTTATAAAATTCTAACAGGACTGGACAGGATAGATGCAGGGAGGATGTTCCCAATGATGGGTGTGTCCAGAACCAGGGGTCACAGTCTGAGGATTCAGGGTAGACCATTTAGGACGGAGATGAGGAGACATTTCTTCACCCAAAGAGTGGTGAGCCTGTGGAATTCATTACCACAGGAAGTAGTTGATGCCAAAACATTGAATGTATCCAAGAGGTGGCTAGATACAGCACTTGGGGTGAATGGGATCAAAGGTTTGGGGGAGAATGCAGGATTAGGCTATTGAGTTGGACGATCAGCCATGATGGTGAAGAATGGTGGAGCAGGTTTGATGGGCCGAATGGCCGCTTCCTGCTGATGTCTTCTATGTTTCTATGAGGTGTTATTTAAATGGAGAGAGACTGTAAAAAGCTACAGAGCAGTGAGATTTGAGGGTCATTGTGCATGAATCACATAAAAGTAGAATGCAATTTCAGCAGCTAATGAGGAAGACAAATGGACTGTTGGCTTTCCTTTCAAAGAGAATGGAGTATAAAAACAGGGAAGACTTTCTAAAACTCTACAGATATCTAGTCACACCAACCTGGAATGCAGTGAATAGTCTTGGTCTCCATGTCTACAGAAAGATATGTTGTCCCTGGAGACAGTCCAGAGGAGATTCACTAGATTGATCCCGGGTATGGAGGAATGTTCTTATGGGGAGAGGTTGAGTAGGTTATGCTTGTATTGATTGGAATTTGAATGAGAGGAGACTTTATTGAAGTGTATAAGGTTCTTAACGGGCTTGTCCGGGTAGATGTGGGAAGGTTGTTTCCTCTTATGGGAGAGTCTAGGACTAAAGGAAATCATCTCAGAGTAAAAGTTTATCATTTAAGAACGAGATGAGAAGGAATTTCTTCTCTGAGTGTCATGAATCTGTGGAATTCTTTACCATGGAGGGTTGTCAAGGCTGGGTAGTTCAGTGTGTTCAAGGCAGGGGCTGATTGGCTGTTAACCAATAAGGGAATCAAAGGTTATGGAGAAAAGGCAGAAAAGTGCAGTTTAGGTTTATCATATCAACCATAATCTCATTGAATGGCAGAACAGACTCAATTGCCTGAATGACCTACTTCCGCTCCTGTGTCTTAACATCTTATGGTGTAGAGTCTGAAAAGGTTAATATGTGACTGAGTGGAATAAGCACAACTCTCTATGATGCAGTCATGAGCATTTGGTTCTCCAAAATCCCTTTGTAGTAATGTCAAGTCTATTCTTTGAATGATAAATAGACGCAGAGCTGTAATAAGTTACATGTGGGTTATTCTACAGATCTCTTCTTGTCAGAGCTAGAGACTTGCCCACACACACTAGATCACTTAAACCCTAAAGAATCCACACATATAGAACATATGGTTGGCAGCATACACAAAATTATAATACTAGAAATTACCATGATGCAGTTTCTCTTCCATTTGATGATTTCCATGTAGTTGCAATCGGAGATCTTCACCTGTTTACCCTGTTGGGAAGCACAGAATTGCTGACTGCAACTTCTGCATTTCCCAATGTAATCGCATGTAAAGTGATAGAATTTTTCAGCATGGAAACAGACCCAAACAAGAACAAAGTTGCTGGAGAAGCTCAGCAGGTCTGGCAGCATCTGTGAAGGAAAAAACAGAGTTAATGTTTCAGGTCCGGTGACCCTTCCTCAGAACAGAAACAGACCCTTCGTCCAAACAGTCCATGCTGACCATAATCCCAAACTAAACTAATCCAAACTGCCTGCTCCTGTCTCATATCCCTCCAAACCTTATTGAGTTCTTTGAGAAGGTGACTAAACAGGTGGATGAGGGTAAAGCAGTTGATGTGGTGTATATGGATTTCAGTAAAGCGTTTGATAAGGTTCCCCACGGTAGGCTATTGCAGAAAATACGGAGGCATGGGATTGAGGGTGATTTAGCGGTTTGGATCAGAAATTGGCTAGCTGTAAGAAGACAGAGGGTGGTGGTTGATGGGAAATGTTCATTCTGGAGTTCAGTTACTAGTGGTGTACCGCAAGGATCTGTTTTGGGGCCACTGCTGTTTGTCATTTTTATAAATGACCTGGATGAGGGCCTAGAAGGATGGGTTAGTAAATTTGCGGATGACACTAAAGTCAGTGGAGTTGTGGACAGTGCGGAAGGATGTTGCAGGTTACAGAGGGACATAGATAAGCTGCAGAGCTGGGCTGAGAGGTGGCAAATGGAGTTTAATGCGGAAAAGTGTGAGGTGATTCACTTTGGAAGGAGTAACAGAAATGCAGAGTACTGGGCTAATGGTAAGATTCTTGGTAGCGTGGATGAGCAGAGAGATCTCGGTGTCCATGTGCATAGATCCCTGAAAGCTGCCACCCAGGTTGATAGGGTTGTTAAGAAGGCGTACGGTGTGTTAGGTTTTATTGGTAGAGGGATTGAGTTTCGGAGCCATGTAGTCATGTTGCAGCTGTACAAAACTCTGGTGTGGCCGCTCTTGGAGTACTGCATACAGTTCTGGTCGCCGCATTATAGGAAGGATGTGGAAGCATTGGAAAGAGTGCAGAGGAGATTTACCAGGATGTTGCCTGGTATGAAGGGAAGGTCTTATGAGGAAAGGCTGAGGGACTTGAGGCTGTTTTTATTAGAGAGAGGAAGGTTAAGAGGTGACTTCATGGAGACATACAAAATGATCAGAGGATTAGATAGGGTGGACAGTGACAACTTTTTTCCTTGGATGGTGACAGCTAGCACGAGGGGACATAGCTTTAAATTGAGGGGTGATAGATATAGGACAGATGTCAGAGGTAGATTCTTTACTCAGAGAGTAGTAAGGGCATGGAATGCCTTGCCTGCAGCAGTTGTAGACTCGCCAACTTTAAGGGCATTTAAATGGTCATTGGATAAACATGTGGATGATAAGGGAATAGTGTAGGTTAGAAGGGCTTCAGATTGGTTTCACAGGTCGGTGCAACACCGAGGGCCGAAGGGCCTGTACTGCGCTGTAATGTTCTATGTTCTATGTTCAGACCTTTCCTAATTATGTATTTATCTAAGTGTCTGTTAGACATTGTAACTGTGCCCGCGTGCTCCACCAGGATCTAAAGTGGTAACCCGAACCTGTCTAGAAAGTCCACAGCAAGCCATCTCTACTACTGTATGTGGCTCAGGCAATTAGTAAGGGCTTCTACACTCCTCAGACAAGATGTCCCACCCTAAGAGTCTCCTTGAGATAGTAACAAGAAAAGTCAGGGCAGATAAAGATAAATTATTCCCACTGGTGGGGGATTCTAGAGTTAGGGCTAGACCATTAGGAGAGATAATAGGAAGCGCTTCGTAGAATCATTACAGTGTGGAAGCAGGCCATTCGGCCCATCAAGTCCACAACAACTCTCTGAAGAGCATCCCACCCCATCCCTGTAACCGCGCTTATCCCATGGATGATCTACTTAACCTACACATCCCTGGACAAAAAGAAAGTTTCTGGAAAAACTCAGCACGTCTGGCAGCATCTGTGAAGGAAAAAGTAGAGTTAATGTTTTGGGTCTGGTGTTCCTCAGAACATTTCTGGACACTATGGGCAATTTCCCAGGGCCAATCCACCTAACCTGTCTGTGGACTGTGGGGGGAAACTGGAGCACCTGGAGGAAGCCCATGCTGTCATGGGGAGAATGTGCAAATTCCACACAGACTGTCACCTGATGGTAGAATTGAACCTGGCTTCCTGGCGCTGTGAGGCAGCAGTGTTAACCACTGAGCCACCGTGCTGCCACAAATGATCACAGCAGGACATGAACCTGCAATTTTCTTCTAGCACTCCAGTTAACACTGAAGTCAGACCCCTTACCCATTAATCCGTGTGGCCAGTTAACAGCCAAACTTCTACACGCATAGAGTGGGAGAAGTCTGGAACTCTCTTCCGCAAACGGCAATGGATGCTGGCTCAGTTGTTAATTTTAAATCTGAGCTAGATAAACTTTTGTTAAACAAAGGTATTAAGGGATCTGGGTCAAAAACTAATGGAGTTAGACCACAGATCAGCCATGAGCTCATTGAATAGTAGAACAGGCATGAAGGACTGAATGGCCTACTCCTGTTCCTGTGTACCTACACCTGGCTACATACGGATGGAGTGATGGGCTCTTCTAGAACAGCAGTAGGGCAGTGTAGTGTTATAGAGCAGACTTTGATTCAGAACTAAAACTGAAATGCCCAAAGGGAAGCACCTTGCCGTATAATTTGTTAAAAAGGAGTGTGAAAAGTGGTGTAACCTGCCCTTCAGCAACTTTTGTGGTTAAATAAAATAAAGTCCCTGAAACTCACTTTACAATCAACAAGTAATAATTTATTTATCTAACTCTAACAGTGAATAAATTCACTAAACTATTGACAAACCGAATAAACCCCTTCGAACTACCTAATATTCCTGAATAAAACAAGCTTCCAATAGTATGCTGTTCCAATAAGTAAAAGTCCCATTCACGTAAACTAAATTAAAAAAATAGAATTTAGTCTCTCAAAATTGCAGCCAGGTATGTGTCTTCTGGAATGTTCTGTCACAAACACTTTTCAGTCAGATGTTCTGACAGGAGCACCTTTGTGTTGAATGTTCTGTCAGGAACACCGTCTCCATCATAGTCTCCTGTCAGGAATATTAACCAGTTGTGCTATAGGTACCTTTGATTTAGATGGTACTTTCTCTGAAAGTTAGAGGAGACTGGGAGCTAGTAATTCTCTCAAGAGCTGAGAGCTGTTAAGTCTTGCAGATGGCAGTTCCCACTGCTAATTTTCCAACTGCCCTCTCCTTTTATACCCTTGATGACATATCAGTTTCTTACAATATGATTGGTCCTATGTCGTCAAAGCCATCAGGTTTAAGTTCAGTTGTTTCTTGGCATTTAAGTGCCTGATTCAGATTGATTGGCTGAATTCAAGACTTGTTTTCTTGATAATAAATAATAAAACAAAACTGCTGCTTAGCCTGCTGACTGTACAGCTTTTTGATACAAATGTTTCACTTCGAGGCTCTCTGTGCACCTGCAAACTCACGAGCTGCTGCCCACTAACATTATCAAGGGCATCAAGGATTACGGGGAAAAAGCAGAAGAATGGGGTTGAGGAAGTTATCAGCCATGATTGAATGGCGGAGTAGACTCGATGGGCTGAATGGCCTAATTTCTGCTCCTACGCCTTATGGTCTTATGACATTTTGTTTAAATCCCAAAGCATAGAAAAAGCACATCATCATATTTTAAAGGAACCACATGCTGCTTTCACCCCTTGCATTTCACAAACACCAAATCCTAACTTCCTGCCTTTCACTCCACAAGAACTCTACCCAACTTTGCAACAGTAGATAGAGAGATCAAGGCTGTTCTTCCAGTGGGGGCATCGTTAGTCACTAGGTGGCCCTCTAATGGACACAGCATTGAATAGAACACACGTCCTGTGGCCTCACCTCAGTTGGTCCAAGGGCAGAAAGCCTGTGATCTACCCTGCTTCTGGTAGGATTCCAGCAGAAGTGGAGAGATAATGGACATGATCCAATCTTATCTCCCTTGCTCCCAGGCACGAAGCAGGAGGGGGTTTGGTGTAATATTTCTGACCAAGATAAAGCTCCAGAGAAGTGATGAGAGTGATGTATTTATTTGTGAAGTGATGTAACTTTTGTTCGACCAGATCCAAAGCGGCCAGTGATATTTTTGTTCGATCAGTTGCCGCTCCCCAAGCTCAGAGATTCGGGTTAATGATGTGCTCTGATGTGCTCTGACTCCCGACTGCAGAGGAAACAAGACTTTTACTCGGTTAAACCTTCAGACCGATGAACAAGTCATTCAATAAATAGCACTGTCAGACAAGATTTGGACAGTTGTTGAGATCGGCAGTGTCTGGATTTGTGGTTTCCTACTGTATTTATAAGACGTATTGAGCTAGACTAAACAGGGCAGTAGTGACGGTGATGGATGTGTATGTTCAGCTGACTAATTCAGCTTAGCTGTAATGCTCTGTCTTTATCTTTTAAAGCACCATTTGACTAGTTAGAATTTCTTTGATGTTTTATTAGTGTTGCTAAATACTGTGGCCAATCACAGTCTCCAAGTCTGTCTAAACCAAATAGCATTGTGTTAAATCAATGATGCGCTATGAATCTTTCAAAATGACTGCACTATTGACAACTTTGACAATGCAAGTGAAAGCAACTTAAAAGACTTTATTTTACTGAGAGCGTGATGCATCGTGCTGTTTGTGTTCAGGGTGGGCAGTTACATCTGGAAGGGCTGCTGTTTAATTAATTGCAAAGCAAAATCGAGTATGGTTTCTATTTCAAGGATACAGTCAGGGAAAAAGGTGCAAATTCCTCCAGACGATGTGCTTGTTTTGAGAGTTTAGTTTTCCGCTCAAATTTTGGCTCAAACCCATATGCATTTGCAAAACATAACATCATTTGTTTCACGTCTCTCTCGTTTTGAACAATCTTCCTGGGTGAATCTAAACGTTAACTAGTTTGATGAATACCGGCAAAATTGATCTATTAGAAAGAAATAAAATTTTTAGTGAGTCACCAATGTTGAATATCTTAATTTGCAACAACCCAAAATTAGACCCAATTTCTAATTGCCTGCTCTGGAAGCAATTTTACGTTGCAAAAGCAATTAGTTGCCTGAAATTCTGGTTTCTACTCCTTCTTCACGCTGAATATGGAATATCTAGATCACAGCCAGCCTTGTAGGTTCCAGTGCTTCAGGGCAGATCTAAGTTCCCTGAAATGAGTTCAGAATTTCCACCTCCAGCAACAAACTGAACAGCAACTTCCAAATACCCACCACTCTCTCGGTGAGAATGTTTTCATCACGTCTCTTTTAATCCTTCCACCAATCACCTTCAACCCGTGCCTTTTGATAACTGATCTCTCCGTTGGGGAAACAAGTCTTCATAGTCTGTCCAAGCCCCTTATTATTTGATGCATCTCAATTAAGTCACCTGTTAACAAACCTAGCCACCAAAACATCCCCGATAACTATAAATTTCAAGTCCTGGCAACATCCTTGTAAATCTCCCATTTTCTCTCTTTCTCTTACTCCCTGTCTGTCTGTCTGTCTGTCTCTCTCTCTCTCTCACAAGGCATTGTAACTTCCTGTAATGTGATGGCCAGAAACGTGAACAAACCTCTAACCGTGGCCTAACCAGTGCCTTCTACAGCTCCAGCATTACGTCCCTGCGCTTGTATTCAATACTTTGATGTATAAGAGGGATCAGTGGCTATTTCTGTGATTTCACTAGGTTCTCAGACGAGGAAATAAGTGTTAAATGAGACAGGCTCGTGGGCGTTTGTAAGGCAGGCCTTGGTGAGTTGGATGGGTGTCAGTAAAAAGGCCTAGGGTGTTCATTAAATAAGGGCGTCCCTTGTAGCTGGGTGGTATACAGTGGGTGATTCCTGTGTTGTTAAAAATATACTATGCCTAGTGGCTACTAAAACTTGCTTATTTGTGCCCTTGAACCTGGAGAAATGTTATTTAAAGCCTCCTTGAAGCTCAGTTCACACGGGGCTTGACATGGTGGTTAACTCAATCTGTTTTGTCTGTTTGGTGGGCCTGCATTGGGATTTTTTTCCAGACCAATGCCAAAGATTGCAGAAACTCAATTGGCACTGATTGCAGTCAGTGCAAAATTTTCCTCTTATTTCACTGGTGTTGGATGAATAACATTGGAATAACCAGTGGAAACCACCAGATATTACACATTCATTTTGAGGATATCTTGATTTAAGCCTCCATGCAACCAGTCATGAGGCGATCAAATTTCTGATGAAATAACTGCGCTTGTCCATGAATACATGTTCCATTAGATTTTAATAAATCGTTGTCTACAACGTCGCAAGGATAGAAGCTCTATCCTGAGATAATGGATGGTGCTATATAAATGCAAAGTGGTTTTTTTTCTCTCACACAACACAGAATGGTTACAACACAGAAGGTGGGGGCTGGGATGGCGGGGCTGTTCAGCCTCCACTACACCACGATCCAGGCAGTATTTTCCTTCTTATTAAAAACGAATACAAGTTTTTCATTTCTTACCTTAGCTACGTCTTCTGTTTCCATGTGTAAATCCCCGACTTGGTCCCGAATTGGCCCTACCTCTCTTTTTGCCACCCTTTTACTATCTATCTGCCTGTGGAGGAATATGGCACTGCTCCCTTAACTTTCGCTGCCCGTCTCCTTTCTTAATCCCTCTTTGTTTCTGTTATTTGTTTTCCACCTCCCCTCAGAACCGCCAATGTTCAACTTAGTACAATTGTATTATCTATTGTACATCCAACATAAGTATATTTTTATTCCTTTACCTTAATCTCTATTTCTTTTATCGTCCAAGGAAATCTGGATTTGTTTTCCCATCCTTTCCCTTTCAAAGGAACATACTTTGTTTACCAACCGCGAATCTAACCCTCCCTCTACTGACCCCTTCTCCCGCCTGCAACACAAGCCCTCCTCCTGGACACCACCCCAAGGCCTCCTACCCTCCCTCGACCTCTTCATCTCCAACTGCCGTCGAGACATCAATCGTCTCAACCTCTCTACCCCTCTCAAACACTCCAACCTCTCCCCCGCAGAACGTGCAGCCCTCCGCTCCCTCCGCTCCAATCCCAACCTCACCATAAAACCCGCGGACAAGGGAGGGGCAGTCGTAGTAGCTCTACACTGATCTCTACATTGCTGAGGCCAGGCGCCAACTCTCTGACACCTCCTCCTACCGCCCCCTAGATCATGACCCCACCCCCGAGCACCAAACCATCATCTCCCAAACCATCCACAACCTCATCACCTCAGGTGACCTCCCACCCACCGCCTCCAACCTCATCGTTCCCCAACCCCGCACTGCCCGCTTCTATCTCCTCCCCAAAATCCACAAACCTGAATGCCCTGGTTGACCCATTGTCTCCGCCTGCTCCTGCCCCACCGAACTCATCTCCACCTACCTAGACTCCATTTTCACCCCCTTGGTCCAGGAACTCCCTACCTGTGTCCGTGACACCACCCACACCCTCCACCTCCTCCAGAACTTCCAATTCCCTGGTCCACAACACCTCATTTTTACTATGGATGTCCAGTCCCTATACACCTGTATTCCCCATGCAGGTGGCCTCCGCTTCTTCCTGTCCCGCAGAACTGACCAATCCCCCTCCACCGACACCCTCATCCGCTTAGCCGAACTCGTCCTCACCCTCAACAACTTCTCTTTCAATTCCTCCCACTTCCTACAGACAAAGGGGGTGGCCATGGGTACCCGCATGGGCCCAAGCTATGCCTGCCTCTTTGTAGGTTACGTGGAACAATCCCTCTTCTGCACCTACACTGGCCCTAAACCCCACCTCTTCCTCCGTTACATTTCTGATGAAGGGTTTAGGCCCGAAATGTCAAGTTTTCCTGCTCCTATGATGCTGCTTGACCTGCTGTGTTCATCCAGCCCCACGCCGTGTTATCTCTATACTTTGTTTACTTACTGTTTTTCCTGCCAACCTTTAACTCCAGTGTTTTCGATCCAGATCCCGTTCTAACCCCCAGTTAATTATTCTTATCCTGCACTTTGCTTTCTGCTTTATCACAGCCATCTTTAACCCTATAATAAAATGATCACTGCTCTCTCCAGTTGGTCCAGCCCATTCCCAACGCCCAGGTTACTGCAGTGTCCCCTTTTCTCATCGTACTGGAAACATACTGCTGAAAGAAAGTTTTCTGCACACATTGTTGCTCCATTCTGCCCTTTACGCTGACACTGTTCCACTCTATATTCAGCCAATTAAAGTCTACCATTATGGCTATTTTATAGATCATGCATCTTGCTGTAATTTTCTTGCAAATTTGATCCTCTGCTTCCGTACACTGGTTGGTAGCACAAGGATTAGACCAAGCAATGTAACTCAAGCTTTTTTTGACTCTTAGTTAAATAGATTCTGTCTTTGACTCCTTTTAGATATGATCTCTCTCTTGCACTGCAATATTCTTCAGGGCAAATGTGAGTTTATGAAACACATTTAGAAGTCTCTAGGATTTTTACAAGCTATGAGAAACATGTTGTGCAACCTTTCCTTCTTTGGGACAAATCATATTCCACTGTTGAGCATGAAACTTTAATTTCTTTCTCTGCAGGGCATTATAAAGATATTTGCTTGAATGAACTTGTATGTATTTTGACTTTTGACAAGCAAATCCTTGGTGAGAACAATCTGGAGCAGTTGGAGTTGCATTGTGTTTCAGGATAAGAGCAAAGATGAGCATTAAGGAAATCAGCCTTGCCAATCACACAGCTGGCAGTTCCTCAGTGTTCATAGATTGAACGTAAACATGAATGTCTCTGTTCCTCAGGCTGTATCCTGCAGTTGATCAAGATAAATCCCAGACAGCTGGTTGACAAGAGTTCTGTGATTTCTTTGCACAATAATGCAGTAACCGTGCATCATTGATTGGAGATTTTTTTTTCCTTCCTGTGACGTTAACTGTTTATTGGAATTAGGTTCCATAGGTGCAACGGTCTCTCTGCAGACTCACCCTATTCCATTTGTGAGGTGTGACAGTGAGGCTTGTCAGGTTCTTTAAGAGAGAGATGATATCCAAAAGAAGTCAAGGACAGCATCTATTTAACTAAGGAGTTAAAAAGGAAGCCGAGTTACATTGCTTGGTCTAATCCATATCCTACCAACTAGCGTTTAGAAGTAGAGGAACAAATTTGCAAGAAAATTGCAGCAAATTGAGAGGAAGAGCATTCCGAGAGTTTGATCATGATTTCACAAGATCTGTGGGGTGGTACGGTGGCTGAATGGTTTGCACTACTGCCTTACAGCTCCAGGGACCCAGGTTTGATTCTAAACTTGGACGACTGCCTGCAGATTCTCCCTGTGCCTGTGTGGGTTTCCTCCCACAGTCCAAAGATGTGCAGGTTAGGGTGGATTGACCATGCTAAATTGCCCATAATGTCTAAGGATGGCTGGGTGAATTAGCCATAGCAAGTGCTGGGATAGGGTGGGTCTAGGAGGGCTGTTCCTCTGTAGGCCAAATGTCCTGCTTCCACACTATAGGGATTCTATGACATACCTCCAGAAGGAGCTGCTGGAAATCAGTTAGGAATGGAAACACTAGCTGCTTGAATTTTATTTTTCCCACTCGTCTCCCAGTCCTAATCTCAAAGTGCATGAGCCAAATTTTGACCTTGTCCATAGCCTACATTTACTAACATGATGCAGAAGAGAGATGATACATGTTCTGCTTCATAAAGCCAATTGACTGGGAAAGTCAGATTTGCTTTCACTTTGTCTGTTTTCCAGCAACATTTCTGACGTAAGAATCCTAAACATTGTAAAAAGTCTTACATAGTTTCCCTGGGGAGGAGGAGGATGGAGAAGGGTTAAATTCTGTTTTCTTCACTTGTGGGATATGGGCGTCACTAGCTGGGCCCAGCATTTATTGCCCGCTCCTGGTTGCCCTTGAGAAGGTGGTGGTGAGCTGCCTTCTTGAATCACTGCAGTCCATTTACTGTGGGTTAACCTAAAATGCTGTTCAGGAGGGAATTCCAGGATTTTAATTCAGCGACAATGAAGGAACAGTGATTATTTCCAAGTCATGATGGTGATTGGCTTGGAGAGGAACTTGCAGATGGTGGAGGGGTGGGGGAGATGGTATTCCCATGTATCTGTTGATCTTGTCCTTCCAGATGGAAGTGGCCATGGTAATGGAAGGTTTTTGTCTAAGGATCTTTGGTGAATTTCCTCAGCGCATCTTGAGGATAGTACACACTATTGCTACCGAGTGTCGGTGGTGGAGGGAGTGGATGTTTGTGGATGTGGTGCCAATCAAGCGGCTGCTTTGTCCTGGATGGTGTCAGGCTTCTTCAGTGTTGTTGAAGCTACACCCACCTTGGCAAGCGGGGAGCATTCCGTCACAATCCTGACTTGTGCCCTGTAGATGGCTTTGGGGAGTCAGGAAGTGAGTTACTCGCCACAGTATTCCTAGCCTCTGAACTGGTCTTGCAGCCACTTTGTCACTGTGCTTGTGTGTCGGGTCAAATTGAGCACCTTTTGGTAACTCAGAGTTGACATTCGTGACTTCTGAATTTGCTGTCTCTGACAGCACAGCACTCCCTCAATATGACACTGGAGTGCCAGCCATGTTTGTATCCTTGGGTTTCGAGAACGGGTCTTGATCCCACAGTCGTCTAACAGGGGTCCTGCATGTTGCCATTGAACTACCCTTCAGCTGAAGGAAGAATCACCACAGTGGGTCCCAGGAGATTTGTTGCGTAGAAGGAGCCCATTTTGTCTGGAGTGACTTTGCTGGCTCTTCACGACTGTAAGATGCAGGAGTAGAAGTAGGCCATTCAGCCCATCGAATTCAATGAAATCATGGCTGGTCTGATAATCCTCAGCTCCACTTTCCTGCCTGTTCCACAAAACATTGATTCCCTTACTGATTTTAATCTGTCAATCTCAGCCTTGAAAGAGTAATGGAAAACTAATCTTTCTACCAAGCTCCTTCCCTTTAGCTCTTTGTCAACTCTGTTCTCAACAGACTAAATCCAGCTTGTTCCTCAATGTGTGTCCCATCGTCTGCCCCTGTCTTGAGAGACAGGACATTACTGTGTCATTCGAATGACATTTCTCGGTGGAACACAGAATTATCATGGTGTGGGGAGACGCTTCAGCCATTATGTCTGCACCAGCTTTCCAAATGAGCATGATGACGTTATCCCATTAACCTGCCTTTTCCCAGTGACCCTACACATTGTCTCTAGTTAAATAATCATCCAATTCCCTCCTGAATGCCTCAATCGAACCTGCCTCCACTACATTACCAGGCAGTGCATTTCCAGACCCAAAGTAGTTATCGTGTGAAACAGTTTTTTCTCACAAAACATTGGCTTCTTTTGTAGAAGTCACACCTGGAGAATCTTGATCTTTGTCTTGGGGAGCTGACTCCATCACCACAACCTCTTCCCAATTCTGGCTCTTCTGGTGCACTGCGACAGCCTGAATTCAGAGACATTTTGGGGTCTGTGCAATCATTATGTTTTTATCAACCCCATGAAGAAGTCATATGGCACTCATAGAGTCATGGAGTTATACAGCACAGAAACAGACCCTTCGGTCCAACTTGTCCATGCCGACCGGATATCCTGTATCAATCTAGTCCCATTTGCCAGCATTTAGCCCATATCCCTTGAAACCATTTCCATTCATATACCCTTCAGATGCCTTTGAAATGTTCTAATCAGACCAACCTCCACCACTTCCTCTGGCAGCTTATTCCATATACGCACCACCCTCTGCGTGAAAAATTTGCCCCTTGGGTCCCTTTCATGTCTTGGCCCTCTCACCTTAAACCTATGCCCTCTAGTTTTGGACTACCCTACCCTGGGGAAAAGACCTTCCCTATTTACCCTATCCATGTCCGTAGTGATTTTATAAATCTCTAGCACCGATCCTTGTGGCACACTGCTGGTCACAGGCCTCCAGTCTAAAAAGCAACACTCCACTACCACCCTCTGTTTTCTGCCTTTGAGCCAGTTCTATTCAAAACATTAACTTTGTTTCTTTCTCCACAGAAGCTACCAGACATGCTGATTTTCTCCCGCACTTTCTGTCTTTTTACAAAAGGAGAGATATCCCTGCCTGAGTTCAAACAGCTCCATTTTGAAATTCCAAGCTGAAGTCTTTTGATGAACTCTTTCTGCGTTTCAGTTTTCTCTTTTTGTTTAACATTTTTCTGTGTATTTACTTGTGCAAAGTCATCATACATTAGTGTGGAAGGAAATTGTACTGGTTTTAGGTAGACAGGAAGACCATTTGTATGTTTGAACTTCACACAAATGTAGCCCACTTGCAGGTGAGGTTGCAAGTCTTAGGGGTTTGGTTAGTTCAGTTGGCTGGATGGCTGCTTTGCAATGTAGAGTAATGCCAACAACATGGGTTCAATTCCCACACTGGCTGAGGTTACCATGAAGGACTGTCCTCAACCTGCCCCCTTGCCTGAGGTGTGGTGACCCTCAGGTTAAACTATCACCAGTTGTCCCTCTCTAATCAGAGAGAGTACCCCTATGGTCTGGTAGGACCATGGTGACTTTATCTTTACAAGTGTTATGCTGTTGATCACTATCTGTCAAAGGCATTAGCAGATTAATTCTTCTCTTCCAGTTTCCAACCTTACTCTTGCAAAATTGTCATTGTCTTGTTGGATTCCAGTTCTGTGAACATAGCCATTCTATGGTACCTTGCCAGAGAGACCTTTAATTCATTTGCGAGCCTGTGATGATAACTGCTGATAGTCTGTTTGGCTGGAAGGACCATTATAATTGAGTCCTCTGACATTGACACACTTGCGTTTCTGACATGGTTTCTTGAGCAGCTTCAGGGCTGCAAACCCAGAGGCACTGAATGTAGCTATCCAACCCCTATTCTACCCTAACATCGGTGTGCTCAGCATACACCTAGGTGAAGCCCGATATATCTTTTGGCTGAGTGTGATGTTGATAGAATTGTGACAATTCTGAATATTAGCTTGCTGTTCCTCAAGGAACTTGGCTGCATCACATTTCATTTATAAAGGGCACGGACTTTACATGAATTCAGTGTGAAAACACAGCACTCTGACCAGGGAATGGTAGAAATAGTGCAACTCTCATTGTGAGGTCTCTTCCCTTTGGAAAGGGACCAGTATTGAACAGTAGACCACCAAATACACTATGCAGCTGTATTATCGTTGACTAAAATGCACGTTTAAAATACATTCATAGTGTGGCTGGCAGAATGGGAAATCTTAATAAAAGATTAAATGATCTTTTCTTGTTCCATGTTTTGTATTCTGAATGAAAGCTTGATGTACACAAGCACATTAACTTGTTTTGCTCAGCATGTGGTGCTAGTAATTGTCAGTAAAAGAAAATTGTTTTGTTTTCTTTCTTATTTATTCTTCAGTCTATATCCTTGTATTTCTGTGGAAAAAATAGCTGCACTCCGGCAGTACAGGATTGTGCAACAGGCAGTGTTCCCATTAAAACAATAGACTGGTTTTGAACGGACATCCTCCTCAGTTTGCTGATAATGGCCTTTGTGATAACCATGTGTTTGTAGCTCAGTTTCATTCATACTATTCAACCATCTGCTTCCTGTCAATTTTCTTGCACTTTTGCTCTGTCATCTGATGACTCGTGTAGGAGGAATGCTGACCTATAAAAACATTGCAGTTCTGACTGTACACGTGCCCAATTTGTCATGCAGGCAGAGTGAGTGAATGACTTTAATGCTACTCCCCTCAACAATATAAGTAATTGTGACAGATGCATTAGATCCTGATCATCATTTGACGTGCTTTGTTTTAAACTGTGTGGCACCTTTTTCTTTAACGACAGTATTGTCATTTATGCACTGCCATGGTACCCTGGATCCGTCAGGAGGTAAAGGACAGAGTATAGAGCTGTCACTGTGTCAGAGAAGAATGACAGTTAGTGCAGACCTTACTCTGATTGTTCTTTTCTAGGTGTTAAAAGAAATTGTATTGAAAATACTTCCCTTTCTTGAAAGCTACAGACACTTCATTCCATGGGACCTTGAATTCATTCATGTTTAAACCGATGTTTGTCCGTCTCTCTAAGGACTCATTGATCAACTCTCACTCCTTCCTGCTCTCTTTCTCTCACTCTCACTGTCTTCCTCTGAGGATTTTCAAGAGGCTGTGACCTTTCTCTGAACACCGAGTCCAGTTGCATGACGGCTATTCGGCAGTGTGCCTACTTACATTGAGGTATTACATCGAGAAATAAAACAGAGGACAGCTTGACTGTTCTGCTGCCTGCTTAACTTTGGACAGCAGGACTTGAAATTCTTGTATTCCTAACGGAAAGCAATTGGCTGCGTTCCCTTATCAAACGGTGATATTTTTTAACTTTTAGGGAATCTCATAATTCCTTTCCCATTGTTCCACATGTGTTGTTTAAACAGAGTCCTGCGCCACAGTAACTGAAACTGAGAAGGAGTTTCCTTGCTCTGTTGTACAGTCTGAAGAGAAGAGACAGCCCCACGCTGAACTAAGGAGACCCAATCTCAAACAGCTTTGTGGTTTTAGGGGGAGGGGAAGCCTCTGTGTTCTGGTTTCCCTCCTGAAGCTCACTTGCAGTCAACTGCCTTCACATTGCGCCTCTGAAAGCTGTTTGGATTGACAATCTGTGCCTTGCATCTTCACACAGTACCTCGCGTCAGTCGGAAATAACCTTCTGTCCGGAACATCACGAGCTAAGGAGAAGCAGAGTGTTGCACCTTTAGAGGATGCGTGGAATGACTTTGGATTTGCAATGGCAATTTCCATGAGTCGCTGGGATTTGACGCAGCAGGTGGTTTTGTGTTGAATAGACAATGTCCGCGATGCTGTGGCGTTGGGAACAGAATAATGTCACCATGAAGCTGGTACATTTTTGGCTCATGCATGTCTCAGCAGAGGGATAATGTAGAAAGCAAGGTGGTGCCGGGCAAATCTTGGTCAAAGTCATAAAGCAGTCCTGGAAGAGAATCTGAGAAAGTGCTTTAAGTTTAAGACTTGTTAAGTGGAGAGATTTCATGTGGCTTCTTTTCAGAAATTGGTATTCGAATAAGGATATTGATTGGACTGAAACGTAGTAATAAACATCTCCAAAGAGATTTATTATATGATGGCTAGTGGCACTGAATTCAAGTTGCAGATATCAGGAGAAGGTGATATTGAAGTTGTTGTATTGTGTTTCAGCAATTGAGGATGAGTGTTTATTAAATGCTGTATGTATACCAGGGCTTTCTCTGACTTTGATAAAATAATACTGATTTATGGAAACTGGCTCAGTATGTTCATCATATTCCAAGTGGATGAGGATGTTGATGTTAACAAAGGAAATTTTTTCTTCCAGTTAAGGATTGTTTGAGAATATGCAGGAGCTAATAATGCTGAAATGTTTACACATCAATCACCTGCTTAAAGGGGGAGGGAACCAGGATATCTTGCTGTCCAATCACTGGCAACACTGCTTTGTCTTGCTACAATTGACCTCATCAAAGGAATGCTAGAAATTGCAAATATCGAATTGAAAATGTAAGAAGTTGGAATAGAATAACTTGTTAATGTTGACAGTAATATGGCCTACACTTTTACATTCCCCTATCAGATACTCCTCCTGGATAAACAGGAGGAGTCACTCTTATGGATTTGTAAAAATATTGCTTCAGATTTATTTAGTGTCCCAAAGAAAATGTATCATTGAAATAATCCTGTGTCATTGCTTTTCATGTTAGTTTCGACTTACCGCTCCTTAATTTTTAGTTTTTAGAAACAATTGACTTATATTTGAGAAAACGGAGTTAACGTTTCGGGTCCGGTGACCCTTCCTCAGAACTTCCTCAGTTCTGAGGAAGGGTCACTGGACCCGAAACGTTAACTGTTTTCTCCTTCACAGATGCTGCCAGACCTGCTGAGCTTTTCCAGCAACTTTGTTTTTGTTCCTGATTTGCAGCACCTGCAGTTCCTTTGGTTTTTATTTTGACTTATATTTGAACTGACCAGCATATTCTGCTTTTTTAAAAACAGATACTGTTCATCTCTTCAGAATATGACTAAAGATAGAATTACAGAATTATTAAGGCGCAGAAGGAGGCTATTTAGCCCATCATGGCTGCACTGACTCTTCGAACCAGCATCATTATTTGGTGCCATTCTCCTTTTCCCCTATACTTCCGCACATAATTTTTGCCCAAATAATTGTCCAATAGATGTCTCAATTGAACCTGCCTCCTCTGCATTTCCAGGCAGTGGCATCTTAACCACTGACAGAGTGAAACAGGTTTTCTTTTCTCTCCCTTACTTCTTTCGCAAATTGCTTTAAATCTTTGCCTTCTTGTTCTTGTTCCTTTTACATGCAAGAGCAGTTTCTCCCTGTTTATTCTATTCAGCCCGCTCATGATTTTGCAAACCTCTTTCAGGTCTTCTCTTCGCCTTCTCTCTGGGGAGAAGACAAGACAGGACTATATTACTGAAAAGCATAGTTTGGCGGAAATCTGTTATTTGTCTGTTTGCCTTGACTTCCATGTGTTTTCGGCAATGTGGTATTACTGACAGTGTGCCAGTCTGGGCCGTGATAGGATGAATTCTGTTGTTGCACAAATGACTGAGCCCTTCTGTCCTGATGATATTTACCTTATCCCACATCACTGTTTACATGTTGAGAACTGTAACTTACAGCATCCCAATAGGGAATAAGGCCTTAATGGTGTGGAGTTGAGCTGTTTCTGTTGTTAGAAGTCAGTGAAAATATTGCATCAAATTATATTTCTTTTCACAAGACACCGATACCACATTTGTTTTGCTACTGCTCATCACTTGACACAGTTTTCCTTTTCCTTTATCTAGAAGCTTTCTCAGGATAATTGCTTTCTTTTGCAGAAGACACCGATCGCCTGAGATGAAAAAAAGGATGTCTCAAGCTGGAGACTTCTGATAAATGCCAGAGGTGGTTCTGCAGGGTAGAATTCTGAGTAGCTAAATGTGGCACAAGCGAGGTATCCACCATAGTTAATGTTTCTAGTCCAATGACCCTTCTTCAGATCGTTCCGAAGAAAGGACACTAGACTCGAGATATTAACTCTGCTTTCTCTCTCCACAGGTGCTGCCAGACCTGCTGAGTTTCTCCAGCAATTTCTGTTTTTGCTTCAGGTTTCCAGCATTCACAGTTCTTTGTTTTGTTTATGTATCAACAGTGTCCTACGTTTGCATTTTGATGTGATCAGAATGAAACTAGCCAGAAATTGACTCGGGTTTTGTTTTTATAATATCCCATTCTCTCTGATTTCAAATTTCTAGGAGTTTTCCTACATGGGAAAAATTACTTTAGAACTTAGCCAAGTTTTTTTTCTCTTTCAAGTGGGTTGTTTTTCAAATATTTGAAATTATTTGTGTGTCTCAATCCATTTCATAATAATCATGCTATTACATTGAGCTTCAAATTTCCGGAAGTAAGTTAATTTATTTTTCTCATAAGTTATATGACAGCCTCTTAGCAACATCGTCCCTAGTTATGAAGATAGATTCACAGTATACTTGGTGACATCTGTTCGATTTCTGCACCAACCTTCGTGACCTATTCACTGACGCTCCCTCTATTTTGTTGGAGTCATTTCCCAGTATCCAATCTTGAATGAATCACAATTTTGTCTAGTTTAGCAGTCAGGCATTTGAGTTCATTATCTTTGGCCACAAATTCCAAGACCTTGCCAAAGATTTCATCCCTCTGTCTGGCTATTGTCTCCAGCTGAATCTCAGTGCTTGTCCAATTGCTAACTTATTTCCCGGCCACAACATTGTCCGTCGCCAATCACAAAGACCACCTACTGCTGTCTTTGTAACACCATCAGCCTTTGTTTTTGCCTCATCGGGTGCCGAAACCCTCACCCTTCATCACTTCCACACTCGAGTATTGAAAACCTGTCTTTCCTAGCTGGCATCCTATTCTTAATTCTCCATCAATTTCAGCTAGTCCAACATTCTTTTATGTGTAGTTAATGTTTTGAATCCGATATGACTGTCCTTTAGAACTGAAGGTGTTCTGAAGAATCATATCAGACTTGAAACATTAACTCTGTTTTCTCTCCACAGATACTGCCAGAGCTGCTATGTCTCTTCAGCAACTTCCGCTTTTGTTTCAGATTTCCAGCATCTACAGTATTTTGCTTTTATTCTATTGCTAGTATCCTAAATCTCATCAAATCCTGCTCACTCACCATCCTTATCCTTGTTTATGTTGTTCAGTATCACTGGGTCAAATTCCTGGAATTCCCTCCCTAACAGCATTGCGGATCAACCTACAGCACATGGACTGCATTGGTTAAAGAAGGCAGCTCAAGGGCAACTAGGGATGGGCAATAAATTCTGGCCGGGCCAGTGGCACCTACATGCCACAGGTGAATAATCACAATACATTGGCTCTTGTTTCAAACTGTTGTCCTCATTTTAACATTTCTGTTGTGTTCCTCCCAATCTATAATCTCCACCAGCCCTGAAGTTCACCATTTCTGTCTCAAGCCTTTTGCACATACTTTCCCTCCATCAGTGTTGGCCTTGTGTGTACCCCACACTTTGGAAAGCCCATCCTAAAACCTTCTAGCCCTCCACTGTCTTTTATGACCTTCCTTAAAGGCCACCTTGTTGAATAAGTTTTTAGTCAGTCTCCTGACTTTGTCTTGGCATCCATTGTTAGAAGATTGTGCTTTTGTAAAGAACATTGGAACATTTCTCCACATTAAAGGCACTGGATATATTCAAAATGCTGTTATTATCAATGGTGTGACATCTCATCTGTGATATAGAAGGAAGTTGGTGGTGTAGTGGTAATATCACTGGACTGGCAATCCTGAGAGCTAATCTTCAAATCCAGCCATGGCAGTTGGTGGAATATATATTTAATTAATGAATCCTGAATCAAAAGCTAGTCTTAATAATGGTGACTGTGCAACCAATCTTAATTGATGATTTGGCTCATCAGTCCCCTTTAGGGAAGGACGTTGCTGGCCTACATGTGACTCCAGACCCACAGCAATCGGGTTGACTCTTAATTACCTTCTGGGTAGTTCTCCTCTGAAATGGCTTTAGCAAGCAAACTTCAAGGGCAATTAAAGAGAGACATTCATTGATTGCTGGCCAGCCCAGCATTTACTGCTAAGCTGTTATTGCCCAGAAGACAGTTAAGAGTTTAGCCACATTGTTGTGAACCTGGAGTCATTTTAGGGCAGACCAGATAAGGATGGCAGATTTACTTCCTTAAGGGGCATTAGTGAACCAGATGGACTTTTCCAGCATTAATATTTCAAGTCCGGTGATACTTCCTCAGAATTGAATTCTGAAGAAGGGTTACTGGACCTGAAGCGTTAACTCTGCTTTCTCTCCACAGATGCTGCTAGGCCTGCTGAGCTTTTCTAACAACTTCTGGTTTTGTTTCTGATTCCCAACAGCCGTCGTTCTTTCGGTTTTTATTTGGCCTTTTCCAGCAATTGACAACAGTTTCATGTTGATCATTAATTCCAGATCTACCAGTGATGCTAGCATTCCACAAAATAAGTATTTACAACCAAGTACACTTATTATATAGACATAGTAGGAACTGCAGATGCTGGAGAATCTGAGATAACAAGGTGTAGAGCTGGATGAACACAGCAGGCCAAGCAGCATCAGAGGGGCAGGAAGGCTGACGTTTTGGGCCTAGACCCTTCTTCAGAAATGGGGGTTAGGGTTAGGGTTCCTGAAGCAGGGTCTAGGCCCGAAATGTCAGCTTTCCTGCTCCTCTGATGCTGCTTGGCCTGCTGTGTTCATCCAGCTCTACACCTTGTTATCTCACACTTATTATATACTTGAGCTCCTCAAAGAGTTCAGGAGTAATTCTTAGTCTCCAAATAATCAAAATTATCAGTTGCTGTGGCCGGCATTTTAGGCGACAATGTAGAGCACATTCATGAAGTAACTGCCTAATTGGCTGATAGAACTGCCTCATTGATGTCATGAGATAACAAGCATGGGGCTGGATGAACACAGCAGGTCAAGCAGCATCATAGGAGCAGGAAAACTTGGTGTTTCGGGCCTGCTCCTATGATGCTGCTTGGCCTGCTGTGTTCATCCAGCCCCATGCTTGTTATCTCGGATTCTCCAGCATCTGCAGTACCTTTTATCTCTGATATCATTGATGTCATGCATTTGTTCAGCATGATTGACTGATTGTTCACTGATGTCACATTATCCTTTGTGTGTGTGTGTGTCTTTGTGTGTGTGTGTGTGTGTGTGTGCGCGCGCGCGTGTGTGCGCGCGTGTGTGTGTGCGCGCGCGTGTGTGTGCGCGCGCGTGTCTTTGTGTGTGTGTGTCTTTGTGTGTGTGCGTGTGGGTGGGTGGGTGTGTGTGTCTTTGTGTGTGTGTGTGTGTGTGTGTGTGTCTCCATACAATTTACATTCAATGGCTTTTAAATCTTCCGTAGCACTTGCAAACAAGCTTTGTTCCTGTTTGGGCCCACCTCCAGAAACTCCATCACCATCAAAATTTACTGACGATTGGGGAATTATGTCCATTTTATTTACAATAGCAAAAGTTTTTGCGGTCATTTTACTGTTTGCTTCTTTTATTCATATCCATTTTCCTGGCTGCAATAATGAATGAATGTCCAGTGCCAGATACACTCGACAATGAAATGTCATTGTGTCATGTTTATTATCTTTCTCTCTTCTGTATATAACTGGGGTGTTTAGAGACTCTTGTGGTAGTGCCACTACCCCTGAACTAGGAAGGTCTATATTCAAGGC
The DNA here is from genome assembly GCA_024137785.1 of Ginglymostoma cirratum. Taxonomy (NCBI): domain Eukaryota; kingdom Metazoa; phylum Chordata; class Chondrichthyes; order Orectolobiformes; family Ginglymostomatidae; genus Ginglymostoma; species Ginglymostoma cirratum. The sequence continues at coordinate 719,812 of JAHRHZ010000062.1, forward strand.
CTACCTGCATCCAGTTGTGTGTTGAATACGTCTGGTCAGATTGATTTTTCAGAAGGATCTGTAAATGGGGTGATGTTTGCATGTGTGATTATATATAGATGTATATACAAAACCTGAGGAAAGATGTCATAGTACCAGCTGTCTCAAGCCAATTTGAAAAGGCTAACTTCATTATTCATCATTCATAAGCCTAATAAGTTTTCTGTTTAGAAATTACCCCAAATGAATTGTATGATTAGAAAATAACTACGTCCCACATGGGTCTGTGGGCTAATAAACAATTTTTCTCAGCATTTTGTAAAGCCAGGCCAAGCAGATAGCAAAAGTGTTTGAACGTAACCTAATTGTCGTTTTATTGTTTGGCTATGCAGAACAGATGTCTTATCTGGTTAGCAGTAACTGGAGTAATAGTAATTGGCACTAATCTCTCTCCCCAAGTCTCAGTTTCTGCCCTCTGCCACTAGCCATTGCTTATTTGGAGGCTTCAAGCAACATTGCTGGAAAAGAGAAACCCTTTCCTTTTGCCTGCTTCATTTTCACATGCAACATCTTTGACCAGCTGCTCTGTTGCAAAGTGAGATTTAACGAATGTTCAAACAAATTCAGGGTTGTGGCTGTGAAATCAGTCAGGCAGAAAACAGCCTGAAATTCCGATATGTTTGCAATTTTAATTGGGAAAAAAACATACTCTTTCTTCTAATTTTTGGTTAGTTTTTTGGTTCCTCCACCACATTTTCTCATTTTTACCCGAAATGCACTTTCCGGATATGATAACGGAACATTGCTACTTATTTACATTTAACCCCTTGTGTTCTTCCACAAGACAGCTCTAGTGTAAATGGGAGGTGAATTGAGCTGAGATGGTGACAAACACAGAAAATGCTGGAGAAACATTTCAAGTGTGGTCTGATGCTTCTTCAGTACTGGAGCTGAGAGGGTGGTGGGTAATATACTGTATTAACCAGCATTAGTCCTTATTCTGAAATGACTCATTTTATCCTCATACTTAAATTGCCTAATAAGCAGCTCCAGTTATAAAGCCGAATTTGCTTATGAATGCTTGTACTTGTGTACAGTTCCATGGGGCTGAATAGCCTACTCCTGGCCTTCATTCCTATCAATACATTGTCATGTTAGTAGTGGCTCTGCACGTCATGGCCTGGACAGAGTGGATATTGGGAAGACGTTTCCATTGGAAGGAGAGACTGGGATCTGAGGGCACAGCCTTAGAGTAAAGGGAAGACCTTTTAGAACGGAGATAAGGAGAAACTTCTTCAGCCAGAGAGTGGCGAATCTATGGAATTCACTGCCACAGAAGGCTGTGGAGGCCAGGTCATTGAGTACGTTTAAGACTGAGATAGATAGGTTCTTGATTATCAAGGGGATCAAGGGTTATGGGGAGAAAGCAGGAAAATGGGGTTGAGGAACTTATCAGCCACGATTGAATGGCAGAGCGGACTCGATGGGCCGAATGGCCTAATTTCTGCTCCTGTGTCTTATGGTCTTATGGTCATGTTCTTCCTTAAACACGTTTCTTCAGTGACTTTATGTTCAAGATTCTTTTACATAATATATCAACAAATGGAACTCCCCCAAACTTGGTTAATTAATCTGCAGAGCGTACCAAATCAGTGTAAAGCAACACTTCTTGTGGTGGTCTCAAAATCTTCTTTTTCAGAAAGCCACAAGTTATGGTTTGAGTTACGGGGGGAGGCTGGGACTTTTTCACTGGAGCGTAGGAAGTTGCGGGGTGACCTTAAAGAGGTTTATAAAATCATGAGGGGTATCAATAAGGTGAATGGCAGGTGTCTTTTCCCTAGGGTGGGGGATTTCAAGACTAGGGGGTATTTTTTAAGGTGAGAGGAGAAAGATTTAAAAAAGACATGAGGGGCGATTTTTTTTTACACGGAGTTGTTCATATGTGGAATGAACTTCCAGAGGAAGTGGTGGATGTGGGTACAGTCACAACATTTAAAAGACATCTAGATAAGTACACAAGTAAGATATGCTTGGAGGGATATGGGCCAAATGCAGGCAGATGGGACTAGTTTATTTTGGGAATATGGTCAGCATAGAGTGGTTGGACTGAAGGGTCTGTTTCTGTGCTGTATGACTCTATGACTTTAAGTGCTGAACAGAACAAGCATTCCAGCAACCACAGTGAATGGACATGTTATGTCATTCATCTCTCTCTGTCTCTCTCTGGTTCTCTCTCTCGCTCTCCCCTCCCTCCGCCTCTCCTTACACATTTATGAAATATCCCCGTCATCTGCCAGATCTGATACATCATCAGGAGCGATTTAGTGTGCAACATTGCGCAATGCCCATTTTCCAAACAACTTTGTTGAAACTTTCTTTTTTGCCCTTTCCTTGGAGCTTGTTGTCCTTTCCATGCCCAACAGCTCCTTTTTATTCCCTGCGTCTTTTGTTCTCCCCAATACACAATATCTCCCACAACGCCAATGAATCTCAAGTAATTCTGAGCAAAAAACCTAACAGCGTGCCATCTTGCATTTAAAACAAACTTGTAACAGCCTAAGCTGCTTCATGTGGATTGGGTCACATTTGATACAGAGTTACACCTTGGCCTGTTGTTTTGCGCTCAAGGCTGGAATCAGGAAGATTCCCAGTAAGGGAATGTGATGGTGGGATGGGGCAATTAGGAAGGGTGTTAATGGGACATCGTGCAAATGGTAGCTGGTTTATTTGCTTTCTCAATTTTGAAGTTGAATATAAACATCAGCTATAAGCAAGCTTCCTCTCAACTGTGCATGAAGTCACACATTCTCTGTAACGCCTTAGCTTTGATAACTGCAATGTGTATCACTTCTAAGATCTAATTTCAACTCCTATATTTTGAAATCACATTGAAAAAGAGAGGCACTGCACCAAATGTGTGTGAGTAAAACCAGCAGTTAAACCTCTAGCAAAATAGCTACTCTTTTATGTGCTCCTGACTGGTTCTCAAGGAGCTGGCTACAAACTAATGACCTATGACCCCAATCAAGGGCTTGGATAAAACTCTGGGTTTGCAAGATCCAAGGAAGTAATGGTTGCTGGGGAGTTCCAGCCCAGTCACAACAGCTGCACCCTCCACTCTAACAGACTTTCACTCTCACTGAGGGGCTGTCACTATTTTCAAGCCTCGAAAATGGAAATTGGGAGAAGGTTTGGGAAGCACTGGCTGAGAATGAGCTTTAACTGAGTGAGAGCAGCACCATTGAGGATCACTGGGATACCTGTGTTACTGCAGAGGAAAGTTTCTCTGACAAATGAGTCTCTGTTACTGATGGAGCGAAAAGTCACATTAAAATGCTTTAGATGGGGGAGCTGTGGGTTTTACCAAAACATTGAGACTGTCAGGAGCAACCGTTCCCTTAGACCAGAGATTGTCAAGTTAAAGCAGTTGACTAAAGGAGTGGAGGTGGAATGGAAATTATTTCAGTGAGGGAGCTGATGTGATCAAGAGTGTGCTTTATGAGATGATGGTAGGGTCAGATTCTGCAGGAACATTCAAATGGCAATGAGGCCTGTTTCTGAAGAGAAGTAATTTTGCAAGGTTACGGGGAAAAACTAGAATGTGCAGCAGAGAATGGAGGGAGGTGATGGCTTAGTGGCATTATCATTGGGCTGTTAATCCAGAGAGCCAGATAATGTTCTGGGAACCTGGGTTTGGATCCTGCCATGGCAGATGTTGGAATTTGGGGCACAGTGGCTCAGTGGTTAGCACTGCTGCCTCACAGCACCAGGGACCCGTGTTCAATTCCATCCTTGGGCGACTGTCTGTGCACATTCTCCCCTTGCCTGCATGGGTTTCCTCCGGGTGCTCCGGTTTCCTCCTACAGTCCAAAGATGTGCAGGCTAGGTGGATTGGCCATGCTAAATTGCCCATAGCGTTCATGGATGTGTAGATTAGGTGGGTTTTAGGGGGATGGGTCTGGGTGGGATGCTCTGAGGGTCAGTGTGGACTTGTTGGGCCAAAGGGTCTGTTTACACACTGTAGGGATTCTATGATTCTATGATCTGGAATTAAGAGTCTAATGATGACCATGAATTCATTGCTGATTATTGGAGAAACTTATCTCGTTCACTGATGTCCTTTAGGGAAGGAAATGGCCATCCTTACCTGGTCTGGCCGACATGTGTCTTCAGACCCACAGTAATGTGGTTGACTCTAAACTGTCCTCTGGGCAATAAATGATAGCGTAGCAAGTGATGCCCTCATGAATAAATAAAGAGCCCTTATGTCTATCTGAGGTAGATTCTTGATCAGTTTGGGAATCACAGGTTACAAGGGAAACAGGGAAAAGTTGACTTGAAGAATATAAGATCAGCCATGATCCTATTGAATAGCAGAGTAGGCTCGAGGGGCCGAATGCCCTACTCCTGTTCCTGTTTCCTGTGGTCTAACTCGATTGGATGGCTCTTTCAAGTATTTAGCACATGCAGTGGTGGGCTGAATGGCCCTCCCATTCTGCTGCTGTACATTTTCATGCTTCTGTAATTTCAGTGATATTTTAGACCCATATCCTCACATTTTTGTTGGGTAAATTTTGAAGTGGTCTGTCTTTGATTTGTGAAGCACAGCAGAAAGTGGAAGTAATTACTCAACACATCTCATAGCTATATCTTCACATGGCGATGCCAATCATCCGAAGAGAAATGTCACAGTTAGTTAACGGCAAAACACCAGAAACTCTGTGGTTGACTGCCTTCTGGCTTCACTTGCAGTTTTTTTCTGTAATATGATTTATTCTATGAGATGATTTATTTGATTTGTAATGTAATTACATTGGCAGATATTAAGTATATGTAATAAAAACAAACCCCAAACTATCAAATGGCATACTGACTACGTTTTGCTTTTGGAAAGTTAGGAAGTTCACATGTTTCAATGTCTGACATTTTACTCCAGTCTTAAGCAAAGCAACGTGAGGGGCCAGAATATTACCTATTGGGTGGGATTAGAGATTTCCCAATGTCACCATCTCTCACGGTGCCTACCAATACTCTATTCACCCAGTAGCAGTGGGCATTGTCTGAAGTTGGGCATACCGCCTCAAGGACCCAGGCATGTGACAAAGGCTTGCCAGTGCCAAGGCTGCCTCTAATCACTAACACATCAGCCCACTTCTTGAGAGCAGTGTGAGACTACTCTCACCTCCATACGTCCCTTCACCAGTCCATACAATCATACAGCACAGAAACAGACCCTTTGTTTCAACTCGTCTGTGCCAACCAGGTTTCCCAAACTAAACTAGTCCCATTTGCCTGCATTTGGCCCATATCCCTCTAAATCTTTCCCATCCATGTACCTATCCAAATGTCTTTTAAATGTTGTAAGTGTACCTGCCTTTCCCACTTCCTCTGGCAGTTCATTCCATATATGCACTGCCCTCTGTGTGAAATAGTTGCCCCTCTGGCCCATTTTATATCTTTCTCCTCTCACCTTAAATCTATACCCTCTAGTTTTGGACTCCCCTACTGTAGGAAAAAGACCTTTGCTATTCACCTTATCTGTGCCCCTCATGATTTTATGAAACTCTATTAGCGACTGCTCAACCTCCTATGCTCCGGGGAAAAAAGTCCCAAGCTATCCAGCATCTCCTTATAACTCAAACCCTCCAGTCATGGTAACATCCTGGTGAATCTGTTCTGCACCCTTCCCAATTTAATAATATCCTTCCTATAGCGGGGCAACCAGAACTGTACGCAGTATTCCAAAAGTGTTTGCTGTCATCTTCTAACCTTGCCCTACAAACAAAAACCCACTCATCAAGTATTAAGTACAAGCTGGACACACAAACCCTATAAAAGCATCTGAAAGCCTTTGAAAAAAACACACAAATCTGTCAAAATAGATTAAAATTACATAAATTTTATGTGTTTTCTGTCAAAAGACATTAACTGCTGATTCTTCAGCTGATGACGTTTACTCAGCGAGCTTTGTTTTGTGAGGAGCAGAAACAGAAATTGTTGGAGACCCACCAGGTCTGGTAGCATCAGTGAAGAGAAACCAGAGTCAATATTTTGGAGATTACAAGCATGGGGCTGGATGAACACAGCAGGTCAAGCAGCATCATAGGAGCAGGAAAACTTGACGTTTCGGGCCTAAACCCTTCATCAGAAATGGGGGAGGGGAAGAGGGTTCTGAAATAAATAGGGAGAGAGGGGGAGGCGGATAGAGGATGGATAGAGGAGAGGATAGGTGGAGAGGAGGCAGACAAGTCGAAGAGGTGGGGATGGAGCCAGTAAAGGTGAGTGTAGGTAGGGGGGTAGGGAGGAGATAGGTCAGTCCAGGGAGGACGGACAGGTCAAGGGGGCGGGATGATGTTAGTAGATAGGAGATGGGTGTGTGGCTTGGGGTGAGAGGAAAAACTGGTTAGGGAGGTGGAGATGAGCTGGGCTGGTTTTGGGATGCGGTTGGGGGAGGGGAGATTTTGAAGCTTGTGAAATGAGTCCAGTGACCATTCTTCATAATGTTTTTTTGGTCAGGGGTTGTTTGCCATTAGCCTGCACTCACTCAGGCAAGGTTCGACAGCGCATCCCTCTCTACCTCTGCTGAAACAGGGACTGAATCTGTGCTGATGGTATTATTCTGAGCCACACACTTGCCATTTTAGCCAACTGACCTAACTGGTCCCAAATTACTTGAATTGTCACTTTAAAAAAAACACAGGCAGAAGCCCGACAGTTTTGAAAGAGCCAAATATGTGGCTGGGCTGCGTTTTAAGGAAGATATTAAAGATATAGGGACAGATCATACTGTCATATGAGAACTTCAACATTATTAAAAGCTCTTTAGCCAGTACATAATCCAACATTCACTCACTTCACCACTGACACTCAGTGGCAGCGGCGTGTACCATTGACAAGACACACTGCAGAAATTCATCAAGGCTCCTTAGACAGCACCTTCCGAGCCCATGACCACTTCCATCCAGATAGACAAGGACAGCAGGTATAGCACCTCCTGCAAGTTCCCCTCCAAGCCACTCACCATCCCATCTTGGAAATATAAGAATGCAAAATCTTTAAATATTTCTAAAAGCAAAGATAGGTTCTTGATTACCAAGGGGATGAAAGATTAATGGGGATATGCAGGAATACAGAGTTGAGGTTAATATCAGATCAGCCATAACCTTACAGAATGGTGCAGCTGACTACCCTTGCTTGTGAAATTTTTGTGTATTCAGATCGTTCCTCTACTGTTGTTGGATCAATATCCTGGAACTCCCCCTCTAACAGCTCACTGATAATAGCAGCTCACCTCCAAAGGGCAATAAATGCTGGCCAGGCATTGACACCCACATCCAGTGAATGATAAACAAAACTTGCATTTTTCTTAATGGGTACGAGATAAAAATCTCTGGTGAAGTGTCTGTATTTTCAGCACCATTTAATATATTAGTTCATATCCATTTAAAAGCTACTTCAGTAAATTGTTTGAGCGTGCAGGCTGAGACAAGATTGCTCATTACACTAAATTGCGGACAGTTGAAGACTTTGAGAGCCCTTTGTTCACTCATCTGTCAGCTAGTTACTTGTGATGTTTTAAGAAGCATCTTACAATCATTTGAAGAGCTCTTCTAGTGCAGTGGTAATGTTCCTACTTCTGGACCAGGAGGCCTAGGTTCAAGCCTCACCTGCCCTACGGCTGTATTAAAGCATCTGTGAGCAGGTTGACTTGGGAAAATATTTGAAGTAGTCAGAACTGGGAGTTTGAATAATTGGCAAGAAGGTTGGGAATGGGTTTCTGACCACTGGTGTTTCTGTAAAAAATGGAAGGGGCACTGGTGCTGTAAATGGAGAATTATTTATTGTGAGATTAAAAAGGTAGAAATTTGAGCTTTGCAGGTGTGGTGGGGGTGGGGGAGAGAGGCGAAAAAGGTTTTGTATAAAGTGTTTTGTGAATGAACGTGGGGAGCAGGCAGTTAACCAGGAGATTGACAAATGAGGGAGAGGAAAGTTGATGATCAGGTCAAATTCATGCAGACTAAAGAAAATTTAATTTTGACACTTTGTGGTAATGACTGGTGTCTTCTTAAGGACAAAATATCGACCACAGACCAAAGTTACTTATTAGTTTGAAAGTTGCATCTTTTCATTTTCACCTGTGATGTACTGTCTAATGTCAATGAAGTTTAGTGATCACTCTTTAGGTTTGAACATAAAGCCCCAGACCCAAAACACTGGGAAAGGAAGAATTACATAGCACTTTCTGTGATGTCCCGAAGCCATTAAAATGTGTTTGAAATATTGTCACCTGTAATGTAGAATACACTGCAGTCAGTTTGCATGCAGCAAGTTCCCACAGATAATAATGTAACTGCAGATAGTCTGTTTTGCAATGTTGATTAAGGGATCAGTTTTTAAAAGAGTATCTCCACTGTTCTGCGAAAGGAGTTTATTTTTACTTCCAGTTGAGTGTATTTGGGTCCTCAGTTTGATATCCCATGTTAACAGGACTAACAACAACTTTGATTTAGATAACAACTCTAATGTCATAAAACATTCCAAAGTGCTTCACAAAAACATTTTAAATCAAAGTATGACAAGAAGCCACACAAGGCAACATGAAGTCTGGTCGCTGAATGGCCCACAGGTTGGAGTCGAAGGTTTTAAGGAGTCTCTGAAAGGAAGAACATGAGGTGGGGAGGCCAGGCGAGAGCAGCCCCACCCAGTTAAACGACGGTGGAGGAGTGAGATCACAAGGTGTGGAGCTGGATGAACACAGCAGGCCAGGCAGCATCAGAGGAGCAGGAATGCTGACGTTTTGTGTTGGGACCCTTCTTCAGAAACATCAACTGTCCTGCTCCTCTGATGCTGCCTGGCCTGCTGTGTTCATCCAGCTCCACACTGTGTTATCTCTGACTCCAGCATCTGCAGTTCTACTGTATCTGACAGTGGAGGAGTGCTGTTTGGGGTTGGTGTATTCAACTATGTCAAAGGCTGCTTACAGCTGGACCATAAAATAGAGGATCAGAAGTAGGCCATTCAGCCTGTCAAATCTGTTCCACCATTCAATGAGATCATGGCTGATCTGATAATCCTCAACTCCACTTGCCTGCATTCCCCCTGTAACCCTTGATTTCCTTACTGATTACAAATCTATCTGTGTCAGACTTAAATATAATGATCCAATCTCAATATCTGAGAAAGGATCACTGCACCCAAAACGTTAACTCTGATTTTTTTCTTCACATGCTGCCAGACCTGCTGAGCTTTTCCAGCAACTTCTTCAATATCCCTCTGCGGTAAAGAATTCCACAGATTCATTACTGTCAGAGGGAAGAGAGTCCTCCTTATCTCAGTCTAACATATATGACTCCTTATTCTGAGATTATACCATCTGGTCCTACACTGTCTCTCAAGGGGAAACAATCTTTCTGCATCTAAAAGACAAGGAGGGAAAGTTTACCTTTTTCACAGTTGCTGAGGATGTAATTTTTGACTTTCATTAGAGGTGTTTTGGTCCTTTGGTGGGGACAGAGACCCAATGGGATGGATTCATGCATTGAAATGGACTTTGACTGGAAGGAGAGGTGAGGTTGGCTTGATAGTTTGTAGGAATTCACTATAAAGGTCCCACCTTCTCAACCTCACCCCTTGCTTGAGGTGTAGTAACCGTCAGGTTAACCTATCACCAGTTGAATCTCTCTATTGAGAGAGCAGCCCTATGATCCTCTGAGACTATGGGGACTTTGTAAGAACACTGAGGCCATGAGTTGAGAGGGGTGATACAGCAGATTTAGACAACAGAGTCTCAGTCAATATTGAATTGCATTGACCTCACAGTTTTGTTTTCGGGTTCTGGAGCAGTACTTGAACACGGAACCTTGTGAATTAAGAGATCTCTTACTTAAGAGACTTAACACATCTCTTCTGACTTAAGAGACTTAAGATTTAGGGGCGGCACTGTGGCTCAGTGGTTAGCACTGCTGCCTCACAGAGCTAGGGTGACTGTCTGTGTGGAGTTTACACATTCTCTCTCTGTCTGCATGGGTTTCCTCCGGGTGCTCCGGTTTCCTCCCACAGACTAAAGATGTGCAGACTAGGTGGATTGGCCGTGCTAAATTGCCGTTCAGGATGTGTAGATTAGGTGGGTTATAAGGGGGGATGGGTCAGGGTGGGATGCTCCGAGGGTTGGTGTGGACTTGTTGGGCCAAAGGACCAGTTTCCACACGGTAGGGATTCTGTGATCTCAATGGCATCTTGGTGAATGTTTTGAAACTTTAAAATTCAACAAATATGCAAGACTGGTGCTCAGCTTTTTAATTAATAGTGAAGAATAAACATCACAATCATTTACAATAAAACATTAAAATTGCACAAATATTTAGCTACCAGTGTCTGGAGCTTTGCATGTGAATAGAAGCACGGGAATAGATTGGAGACAATAATGTATCAAAGTGATTCTGACTTGCACTGCACCTCAATGTTCACAAGTGCCAACTTAAAAGGAGCCTTGTAATCATATTCTGAAATTTTAGACGCATTGCATTACTGAGGTGAAAGTTTGTGGAAAATGTGATGTTTTTCGCAAGGCCAAAAAAGAAACACAGATGGCAGCACTTATTTTCTGTTATCACGTGGGGTATAGTGTGTATAAAACCTTCTTCCCTTGTTGTTGAGGTATTATTGAAGCTTCTGGTGTTATGCTACTCATCCAAGTCAGTGCTTTGAGGCTTTACTTTGGCATAGGGCGCTGTTGATTTTCTAACGAAATTAGAAGCAGCACTGGCAAAGCCAAACACCCATCCTGCAAGATGTTCAAAATTCCTGTCAACTGTCATGGAGTCAGCTCCCCTTGTACAGGGCCACCTGAACAGCTGCAAGGATAGTTCAATAAAGTTTTCAAAATTAAATTCAACTGAAAGCTCTGAATCTTTCAGAGATGCCTTGCCTGAATGCCGTTATGATTGCCCAGCCCGAGAGTGGGTGCAGGAAGACACTTTTACCACTGGGGGATGATACACACTGGTATTATACTCTCCACAATATTGACCCTTCAAAAGTCTTTTGTACACAAGCCACTTTAGGAACTTTGAATGAATCATCATGACGTGGAGGGGCTGGGGTGGGCAAGGCCAGAAGTCACATGACACCAGTGCACTGAAAGTGTGTCATGTGACTTCTGACCTTGAATGAATCAGACAGAGCTCACAGGGTTGGGTGGGGGTGGGGGTGGGGTAGGGGGTTGTTCGTTAATTATGTTTAATTGTACACAAATCATGGGTCAAAGGGATGGCCCTTGAGTCCTATAAATAGACAGCTCCCACTAAAACTGTACTGAGTGTCTCTGGCAATTTCCATTCTTGGTTGTTTCACATCTCCAGCATCCGCAGTTCTTCAGTTTATTTAAAATTATGATACTTGTTTTCAAATCCCTCTATGGCCTCACTCCTGTCTATCTTAGTAATCTCTCGCAGCTTTAGAGCACTCCAAGGTATTTGCACTCGTCCAATCCCTGCCTGTTGAGCAGCCCCACTTTGATACCCTGCTGTTGGTGGGTGAGCCTTCACTTGCCTGGGCCCTCTGGATCTGTTCAAACACATCCACACCATAATCAACCTCCCAGCCCCTCTACCCAGCTTTCCTCCCTAAGACACTTCTGCTTAAAGAACATTGATCAGCCACGATCAGCCATGAATGGCAGACCAGACTCGAGGGGCCAAATGGCCTCCTCCTGTTCCAATGTCTTAAAATCTCTCTGTGTTAATTTGTGTGGCACCTTGCCTGTGAGCAGTCCTGTGAAGCCCTTGGGGATGTCTGATTATGTTTGAGCACTTTATAAAGACAGGTTTATTTAAACTATTTAGAGTAATGACATAAACGTACAAAAATACGATAATTATTTAAAATCACCTTGTTTGTGTAAATAGAGTTATAGAGTTGTACTGCACAGAAACAGACCCTTCGGTCCAGCTCATCCATGCCAACCAGATATTCTAAATTAATCTAGCCCCGTTTGCCAGCATTTGGCCCGTATCTGTCTAAACCCTTCCTGTTCATATACCCATCCAAATGCCTTTTAATGTTGTAATTGTACCAGCCTCCACCACTCCCTCTGGCAGCTCATTCCATAAACACACCACCCTCTGCATGAAAAGGTTGCCCCTTAGGTCTCTTCTAAATCTTTCCCCTCTGACCTTAAACCTATGCCCCTCTAGTTTTGGACTCCCTCATCCTGGGGCAAAGGTCTTGGCTATTTGCCCTATTCATGTCCCTCATGATTTTATAAACCTCTATAAGGTCACCCCTCAGCCTCCGACACTCCAGGGAAAATAGCTGCAGCCTATTTAGCCTCTCCCTATAGCTCAAACCCTCCAACCCCTCTGTGGTGGTGTGTAATCATTTATTGTGGAAATAGTGTAACTGAATACAACAGTTGTTTTCTAATGCCTCGAAATCTGTCTGATTAGCATTTGGAATTTCTCCTCTGGAGTTATAGAATTCCAGCTTACATGTTCCTTAACCAAACACAAATGAATATTGGAAAAACTCAACAGGTCTGGCAGAATCTGTGGGAAGAGAAACAGTTTTAACATTTTCAAGTATAATGCTTCTGTAGTTCGTACTGGACTCAAAATCCACACACACTTCACTCATTGGAGATCTGAAAATAATCGCAACACTTTGGACTTTAAGAAGTGAGGGAGGTGGAGGACAGGAAACTATAGACCAGTTAGCCTGAACTTGGTCATTGGTAAGATTTTAGAGTTTATTGTAAAGAATGAGATTGCGGCGTTCTTGGAAGTGCATGGTAAAATAGTCAGCATGGATTTATTTGGATTTCCAGAAGGCCTTTGACAAGCCACCAGACAGGAGGCTGCTAAATAAGACAAGAGGTCATGGTGTTAGGGACAAGGTACTGGCATGGTTAGAAGATTGGCTGCCTGGCAGAAGGCAGAGAATAGGGATAAAGGTGTCTTTTTCAGCATGGCAGCTGGTGACTAGTGGAGTTCTGCAGGGGCCAGTGTTGGGACCACAACTATTCACATCACACATTAACTTTCTGGATGAAGGGACTGAGTTGTTAACACTGCAGATGACACAAAGATAGGTGTAGGGAACAGATAGTGTTGGGGAAGCAAGAAGGCTACAGAGAAATTTGGACAGGCTGGGAGAGTGGTTGAGGAAGTGGCAGATGGAATACAATTGTGGGAAAATGTGAGGTTTTGCACTTTGGTAGGACGAATAAAAGTATGTGGACTATTTTCTAAATGGGGAAAGGTTTCAGAAATCCAAAGCACAAAGGGACTGAGGAGTCCCAGGTCAGGATTCTCTTAAGGTTAACATGCAGGTTCAATTGGTAGATAGGAAGGCAAATACAATGTTAACATTCATTTTGAGAGGGCTAAAGTACAAGAGCAGAGTTAGAGTGTTGAGATTGTAAAAAGCTTTGGTCAGACAGCTTTTGGAATATTGTAAGCAGTTTTGAGCCCTGAATCTGAGGAAGGATGTGCTGGCATTGGTGGGGGTCTAGACGAGGTTTACAAGAATGGTCCCAGGAATGTAGGGCTTATCATAGAGTTATAGAGTTATACAGCACGGAAACAGACCCTTCGGTCCAACTCGTCTGTGCCAGCCAGATATCCTAAATTAATCTGGTCCCATTTGCCAGCATTTGGCCCATATCCCTCTAAACCCTTCCTATTCATGTAGCCACCCAGATGCCTTTTATGTGTTGTAATTGTACCTACCTCCACCACTTCCTCTGGCAGCTCATTCCATGCACACACCACCCTCTGCCTGAAACTGTTGCTCCTTAGGTCCCTTTTAAATCTTTTCCCTCTCACCTTAAACCTATACCTTCTAGTTTTGGACTCCCTTACCCTAGGAAAAAGACCTTGGATATTCACCCTATCCATGCCCCTCATGATTTTATCAACCTCTATAAGGTCACCCCTCAGACTCCGATGCTTCAGGGAGAATAGCCCCTGCCTATTCAACCTCGCCCTGTAGCTCAAGCTGTCCAACTCCAGGACCCTGCCTGAACTTGATGGAGTTTAGAAGGATGAGGGGAGATCTCATTGAAACTTAGAAATACTGAGAGGCTTAGATAGAATGGACATGGACAAGATGTTTCCACTGTAGGAGAGCTTAGGACCCAAGACCACAGCCTCAGGGTGAAGGGGTGACCCTTTAAGACTGAGATGAAGGGGAATTTCTTCAGCCAGAGGGCAGTGAGCCTATGAAACTCATTGCCACAGAGGGCTGTGGAGGCCAAGTCATTGAGTGTATTTAAGACAGAGATAGATAGGTTCCTGATATGGAAGAGGATTGAGAGTTACAGGAAGAAGGCGGGAGAATGGGTTGAGAAGCATATCAGCCAGGTCGGATGGGCAAGCAGACCTGATGGGCTGAATGACCTAATTCTGCTCTCCCATCCCATGATCTTATGGAATAAGTTTGTATTGCAGTATTTTGCTACCATTGGGAAGGCAATTATGGATCAATGGTGGCACAGTGACAGTGTCATTTGTCGAGTAAATCAGAGGGCCACGCCAATGCTCTAGGGACGTGGATTAGACTCTCACGGCAATAGTTGGTTGACTTCACATTCAATTACTGACAACAACAGCGACAAAAACAGAAGTTGCTGGAAAAGCTCAGCAGGTCTGGCAGCATCGGTGAAGAAAAAATCAGAGTTAACGTTTCGTGTCCGGTGACCCTTCCTCAGAACTGTTAATCCATTTATTCATTCACACAATGAGGGTGTTGCTGGCAAGGGGGTATTTATTCATTCACACGATGAG
>JAHRHZ010000062.1:734583-761595 GCA_024137785.1 Ginglymostoma cirratum
ATTTATTGCCCATTCCTAATTGCCCAGAGTCAACCACATTGCTGTGGGTCTGGTTTCAAATGTAGCCAGACCAGTTTCCTTCCCTAAATGACATTAGTGAACCAGATGGGTTTTTCCCAACAATCAACAATGATTCATAGTCATCATTAGACTCTTAATTCCAGATATTTATTGAATTCAAATTCCACCATCTGCCATGGCGAGGTTCAAACCCGGATCCTGGGAATGTTATCTGGGTCTCTCGATTAACAGTCCAGTGGTAATATCACTACGTCATCATCTCCCCAAAAATTGAGTCTCAGCAATGTTGGCTGTGAGCCCAATTGGGTCTCTAAAGTTCTTCAGAGAAGTGAATTTGCCGTCCTCACCCAATCTGGACAATATGTGACCTACAGCAATCTGTTTGACACTGAATCCACCCACTGAAATGACTTAGCAAGCCACTCAGCTCATGTTTCATTCGGCATGTGTGACAAAGACCAGCCTTGGTTTTGACACCCAGGTCCCAGAGAAGAATTTTGAGGAAGCAAATTTCATAGAATCCTGAGGAAGGGTCACCGGACCCGAAATGTTAACTCTGTTTTCTCCTTCACAGATGTTGCCAGACCTGCTGAGCTTTTCCAGCAACTTTGTTTTTGTTTCTGATTTACAGCATCCGCAGTTCTTTTGAATCCCTACTGTGTGGAAGCAGTCCATTCGGCCCATTCTGACCCTCTGAAGAGCATCCCACCATATCCCTGTAACTTTGCATTTCCCATGGCTAACCCACCCAACTACACATCCCTGGGCACTACGGGCACATTAGCATGGCCAATCCACCTAACCTGTACATCTTTGTACTGTGGGAGGAAACTAGACCACTCGGAAGAAGCCCACGCAAACACGGGGAGAACGTGCGAACTCCGCACAGACAGTCACCCAAGTTTGGAATCAAATCTGAATCACTGGTGCTGTAAGGCAGTCGTGTTAACCACTGATCCACTGTGCTTCCCAAAAAGAATTTACTGGGACAAAGCACAGACAGAAGTTTGCATTGCACACAGAATCTCACCTCACATATTGTACTGTAATGCATGAAGCAGGAGTGCACCAGGTGCACTGGGCAGTTGGTATAATCACTGCGAGAGCCAGAGACTTGACAGCCAGAGACTTTTTCCTAGGGTGGAGGTAGCTGTAATGAGGTGGCATAGTTTTAAAGTGAGTGGAGGTAGATATAGGGGAGACGTCAAAGGTAGGTTCTTTACTCAAGAGAGTGGTAGAGGCGTGGAATGCATTGCCGGAGATGGTAGTGGAGTCGGCCTCATTAGGGGCATTTAAGCAGCTATTAGGTAGGCATATGGATGATAGTATAAGGTAGGGGTGGAGGTTAGATAGACCTTAGGTTTAGGGTAAAAGTTTGGCACAACATCGTGGGCCGAAGGGCCTTTACTATGCTGTGCTGTTCTATGTTCTATGTCCTATGAGAGTGCTGCTTTCAGACTGCAGTTCTGCAGCCCCAGCCTTCAGCCATGGATCCTGCACATTGCAACCAGCGCCACCTGCTGAGTTTATGAATGCATTGCCCTTGAAGGCAGCTTGGCCACAAAGAGCAGGCTCACTGCTTGAGGTCTCAAAACTTGCTGCAACCTGATTGGCATAACATGCTCATGGGGCGCATCTTTGCTCAAGCGTATGATTTGTTTGAGTGCATAAGGATCATTTTTATGGCTTTCAAAATGACCACACAATCATTTCTGCCGTCGCCTGCTGCTTGGCACTTTTCACAAGTGAGTCAAAGCTGATGTTAAGATGCATTTAAAAAGAAGCTGGATATCGTCCATGAGAGAAGGAATCGAGGGCCATGGTATTATCGAAGGAATCGCATGTGGAGCTTAGAAACTGGCATCAAATTGCCAGATTCTGTGTTGAAAATTCCAAGAGCACAAGCTTGTGTTAATGACTTGTTTGCAAAGTGCTTCAAGTGGCTGTGACATCTGGTAAAATGTCTTGTGAGATACTGCATTCAGTTTGTATTTTTGGGCAATAAAATGTTTGTTGTGCCCATCATATCAAATGTTTTCGCAGTTGAAAGCCTGTTTGTTTATATGAAGTACATATTAAAAACAAGACTCCTGCTTGGTAGCTAATGGGATAGATTGGCATAGGATTTTACAATTGACCATTCAGCCTCTTAAGTCTGTGATATCCCCTTGCTAAAGCCTTATAAACGAATTCAACTTGGAGAGTTAAGAGTGGCTGAGACATACTGTTAGACTCTCGACACCAGCAACTCAACACAACAAATTATGAAGTTGATATAGAGTCGAGGTTAAACAGAGGAATGCAGAGTTGAGGTTAAAATCAGATCAGCCATGATCTTAGCGAATGGTGGAACAGGCTCGACGGGCCGAGTGGCCTGCCCTTGTTCCTTGTTAATATGATTGTGCGGACAGGGAAATAATGAAGGGGCAGGAACAGCCTTAATGATTAATAATGAAAATGAATGATGAAAGAGGGCACAAAAGGAATTACAGGAAGCAATTGAGATTTTATGGATAGGATGAAGAAATAGAAAAGGATTCAAAATTGTCATGGGAATTGTGTGTAGACTGACATATAGCAGCTGTGAAGTGGTGGGTTGTGTGAATAGGCAGAGTGTGTTTAATGAGGATTTTAAATATCAAACAGGTTGGGCTAAACATGCCTGCTCACAGTAAAAAGATAACAAATTCCTTTACTGTGTTGCAAGTAGTATGTTGAGTAAAAGAACTGACAAGGGGAAGGCAAGGTCAGATTTAGTAATAAGTAAATCGCCAATTTTAATTCAGAACCAAATTGTGTGTGATTATTCATTAATATCAGTCATAATATGACTGAGGTCAGTGTAGGCTTTGAAAGAAAAATACACCAAAAACAAAATATGCTAAAATTCAAAAGGTAGGGAAGGCTGTCAATTATAAACTGGGCCTGTATGTGACTGGGAAAACTGTTAGGAACATTGAAACAATGGAACAGGAGTAGCCCCTTAAGCCTGCTCCACAATTCTGCATCATAACTGATTATCTCCCTCAATGCCATATTCCTGTGCAATGCTCAAACCTCTTGATGCCATTAGTAGCTAGGTATCGAATAATTCCTGTCTTGAACTTACTTAATTACTTAATTCCCTAGGACAGAGAATACAGAACATTCATCGCCCTCTGAGTGAACCAAAGATCCTCCTCATCTCAGTAAGAAATGACTTGGCTTTTATTCTGAGATAGTGTTCTGAGTTCTAGACCCCACAGCCAAGAGGTAACATCCTTCCTGCATCTAATCTTTAAGAATTGTGTAAGTTTCTATGAGGTTACCTCTCGTTCTTCTAAATTCCAGAGAATACAGGCCCTGTCTCCTCAGTCTCCCCTCATCTGTCTAGTCCAACATCCCATGACTCAATTGGGTGAACCTTTGAGGGCAAGTGTATCCTTCCTTTGGGAAGGGGACCAGAACTGCACACAATACTCTAGCCCAGCCTCACCAGGGCCCTACACAACTGAAGCAAGATTTCTTTGCTGCTGTATTCAAAAATCATAGAACCCCTACAGTGCGGAAACAGGCCATTCAGCCCATTGAGTCACACTGACCTTCTGAAGAGCATCCCACCCAGACCCACCCCTGTAACCCAGCACTTCCCATGGCTAACCCACCAAACCTGCACATTTTTGGACTGTGGGGGGAAGCCAGAGCACCTAAAGGGGAGGATGTGCAAACCCCACACTGTCACCCAAGGGTGGAATTGAACCCAGGTTCCCAGAGCAGTGAGGCAGCAGTGCTAGCCACTGAGCCATCATGCCACCCCTTCTCATATTAAAGACTAATACACTATTAACTTTCTGAATTGCTAGCTGTAGCAGCATGTGGCTTTCAGTGACTCCTGAGAAAAAGACATCTGGGTCCTTTTGGACATCAACACTTTCCAGTTTCTCGCCAGTTAGGAAATAGTTTTAAGGAGAAAAAAAGCAGCCACAGACAACTAAGAGACAATGTAAATCTAAGACAAAACACATATAAAACTGCAAAGAAAAGCACTCCAACACAGGTCCTGGTGAATGAGAGGAAAAGAAAGAACAGCAAATGGTGATAAAGTAGGCAGCAAAAGCCACACATGTGGACTATGCAGAAAACTTGCAAAATCAACACAAAGGGAGGGGGCAGTTTGAGCTTCTTAGGAACAGATATTGGTGATATTGTCAGTGAAAATAAAGAAAGTTTGGGCATTGATTAGTTTTTGTGCATCAGTATTTACCGATGGGTAAGAGGGGTGCCGGATAATCTAAGGAACGTCGTATTTAATCATTGATAGAAACGCAGGATGCCCCTCTTTCCTGTTGATTTTTTAAACTGTTAAAGATCTTTGGTGTATAAATGAATCCATGTCTGAACTCGCCACCCCTGGGTCATAAATCGGTACTGGTTAAGCCTGTCATATTCCTCATTTATATGGTAGGCAAGACACCTTTTGGCTTGGTATTACTGCAAAGTAGTAACATGAGGCAACAAGCTTCATCTGTGTTCAAATTTGTTAGATATATTTCCCTTCTGGGATAATCTGAGGTAGACTGTGCACTACTGAGGGCCAAAGTGATGTATGTAGGTGCCTTCATGTGATTTTATGATGAAGTGAGCAATGTGCTATATGAATTTCAGTGCCAGTGTGATGCCAGCTATGTAGGCCATAGATCCCAGGGACTGACGGACCACCTCAAACAACACATCCCAGTGACCATTCGCAGTGGCCATCAGACTGCTAATGCTTAACCAACCTGTGCTTACAAACCTCAGGACAATGTATCCACAATTAGATTTCATTATGCTATGGGACATAATTTATCAAATAACACAGCCTGTGCTAAGAGTTAAGAGAGAAAATAGTCTCTTTTCTCAAGTCTGTTTCGTGTGGCCTAAATTTGATGAGTACAAGATGAAAAACAGCAACTTCTAGTCTCTCGTTATCAGTGTTTAAGTTTCATATTGCCCGAGAGTTACTGGTGTCCCATTAACTTTCTGCATGTAGATATTTGCTTTCCCAATCTTTCTTAACTTATTTCATGCATCGGGAAGGTCCCTTGTCTGTCTTGTTAACCAATGTTTAATCTACAATCAACTTCAGAGACAAGGATTACAGAAACAACTTTGTGGAGGGAAAGAGGAACAGATATCCAGCATCCATGGGTGAACGGACACACATGTGGAAACCAGAGGAAATAAAGCATTTGGATTTCTATAGTGCCTTTCATGACCTCTTGAAATTTCAAAGAGCTTTACAAATAATGAAGTATTTTTTGGAAGTGAGCTCATTGTTCTAATGCAGGAGTTATTATCCAAATAGTGCATGACAAATTACTACCCAATTCCTCTAAATCTGATCTAAAGATTCTGTGAATCTTCTGCCATGTCACTGGTGAACTTGCAACTTTAGGTGTCTAGGCTCCAAGATCTGAGATTTCTTCCTTCCACACTTCCATTTCTCCCTTTCTCCCTTTTGAACAGTCATTTCAATGCGCTGTCGCATAAATGCATGTTGTTAAAGCTGAGCTGCATGAATTCTGACCATGGGACGTGGACATCACTGGTGAGGCCAGCATTTGTTGCCCATCCCTAACTGAACTGAGTGGCTTTCTAGGACCATTTCAGAGCGCAGTTAAGAGTCAACCACTTTGCTGTGGCTCTGGAGTCACATCTAGGTCAAACTGAGTCAGGACGGCAGATTTCCTCCCAATGGGACATTTGTGAACCAGATGAGTTTGTATGACAATCAATGACAGTTTTTGGACTTGCTTTCACATTTTTTTATTAATTGCATTTAAATGTTACCATATTTGAACAAACAATGCTGAAACATCCAGTGCAAATTATTGGTTAACACAATTAGACACTTAAATGTGTTCGTCCTGCTTTAATCATTGTTTTCAATTGTAAAATATTTTGTCAGAAGATTGATTCTCCCTCTTACACTGAATTTTTATCATTTTCACTCCTCATGTTCTGGTTCCTGCTCTTGCTGGATTTAGCTCGAAGTGTTGGATTAGTATTAATCCTTTGATAAATTCAACATTTTATCGTAAAGTTCAGGTAACATTAAACATTTTGACAGCAGCTTAGTTCCCGTGGCATGGAAAACTTAACAAAGTAATCGCAATCAAATTTTTATTTTCAAATTTTGTGGCCGCTGAGTAGTCTGGCCAGAATATTACAGTCATCCTTGTGGTCTTAATTTTTTTGATTATTTTGCACTTTTTAAAATTAATCTTTTAATTGCCAGAAGCCAACTAATCCTTAATTAGGGGTAAAGAGTGGAGTTTATTTGTATGGACGGTGTTATTTGTGCATATACAGTAGTGTAGCTGATGTGTATGTAGAGACACTGTTCTGTAAAGTGCGCTATTACATTTTGCTGAGCCTGTGCCAGTGCCTGTTTGGGTTTTGCCTGTGTTCCAAAGGCTCACTTTGATGTGTATAAATTGACTTTTGGCAAAACTGACTTGTTTCCAATCTCCTGTGAATGCAGTTTGCATGTTAATGTAGCATGCTGGGCTGCAGCTTTTAAAAATTGATTTTCCTGTCAAGTGAGGTAAAATTAAGGCCATTTGTTCTGAACACAGCACAGTTTGGGTTAGTTTAGAAGGGGTTTAGATGTAGTGATGTGCATATAGTGATTAGTTGAGAGGCTATCTTTGTTTATCCTTGTGGGTTATTATTTGGAAGAATGAAACAACGTTCGGATGGAGAGTTCTTGAGCTGTGAAGCATCCTGTGGGCTATGTTTGGCCATGTGTTACTGTGCCTTTGTAAGCCATTGCTCACACTGCAGTCTCACTGTGTCTCCAGCTGAGTGTAGCAATGTTAAGTAGCAGTAAATGAGGACCTTGGAATTCCAGCATGGAGCAAGAGAATCTCTTCTGATGAAGATGATAAAATGGTAGGATGTGGCTAAAAACCTTTTTTTAATAGACTGTAAATCGTCAAGAAGTGGCAATTGGAAATTCTAAATGAATGTACTGTACGTAACTATTAAATTAGAGGGAAAAGCTCTATCTTACATAGCTGATACTGAGGTAACATTGAACTAGAAATGTTCTTTTGCAGCATTGGAGTGGTATGGGTGCACACGTCTTTGGTACATCTGTTTGGAAAACTATTAAGAACATAGGAAAATGCTCACTAGTCCTGACCAGACCTGACTTTGGCAGCAGTGTGTTTATCTTCTTTCGTGAAGGAAAATAACATTTTCAGCAGATTTCTAACCTCTCTCCTTGTCAGTGCTGATTTTGATTCTACAGTTTGTGTTTGGGTAGAGGAAGGAAGCTATGGTAGCTCTTCATCAATAGAGGGAAAATGACATTCGAAATCCCTCACTTCAGCACAGGGATTTGTTATCATCTTAGTACAGCTCTGCATTTTTTCCAATTGAGTGGACAACACAAAATCTCTCTCCTTGCAGAGCAAGTTGCATCTTGGTGTTTCACACTGTCTTTATAACTCAGTGACACAGTGAATTTATCGTAGAACAAAAATTGCTGTCTAACTGCCTGGTCTCAGGTGTGGAGAAATTTTGATTAGGTGTTTTAAGGTGTTCATTTTTTCTTCCCACCTGTCAAAGTAGCACAAAGAACAGCCTTTTGCATACAGCTCTCAATGAAACCTTCTTCATATTTAATTCTTTTTGTGTCTGATTGGAAGCAACGGACTATTTAGAAGTTAACGGTTAATCTTTAAAGGAACAAAAGTTGTGTAAAATTAGAAGAAGTGTTGGTTTTGTCGTTGAAGGAACACTCATGTTCAACAATCCAAGCTTGCATATTTTATTGTGGACAGTGGAATAGACTGGGCTTTGTAATATGAGATTTGTGGTATCGGTTGGCCAGTGTGAGTAATGCCAGCATAGTAATTGTAAATGAAAGTGCTTTGTTCAAGGCAAGTAATGATACAGAGAACGCTGTGGATTGTTTCAGAGCTTCTGCAGTGTACGTCTTGTCTATTTCGCTATGCAGCGATTTGATTTTAGTTAAAGATTGTTTGCAGTTCAAATGTGGGGCTAAAACCATATTTCCAGAAGCCCAGACTCTGCCACTTAAACCTGGATTGATCTTTTAGAGCCGGTAAGTAGATTCTGACTTCATTGTAGCTGCTCTGGAATCCTGCAGTGTGCTTCAGGAAAGCAGTGAATTCTCGTTCACTGATGTGTTCTTCCTTTGAAGGCAATGAGTTGGCTTTGTTACTCCAGCAATTTTACTGGGAGAAATTAGCTTTGGCAAATTCAGATGTAAATTCTTTTGCCAATACAATCTGAAACAGCCTGAGCTGGACAATGCACCTCCTTTAAACCTAAAAGTAAACACCATCGCACTATCCAAACAACTTGTAGCAAATGGTTCAAAGGGAAATTTCAACAATTTGAGTGGGATAGACTTATTTTAAATTGTTTTTTTCCTTTGGTGATATATTGGACTCTTGTAATGTGTGAAATATTTGAAAATATTTGAAAGGTTGCTGTAGGTAGGTGAGAGTGTGGAGTATTCAGATCACCTGTGAAGCTATTGAACGGTGAAACAAGATTGAGGCCCGGAATGGGGTTAAAATTGTATCAGAGATAAAAGGTACTGCAGATGCTGGAGAATCCGAGATAACAAGCATGGGGCTGGATGAACACAGCAGGTCAAGCAGCATCATAGGAGCAGGAAAACTTGACGTTTCGGGCCTAAACCCTTCATCAGAAAAAAAAAGGGTTTAGGCCCGAAACGTCAAGTTTTCCTGCTCCTATGATGTCGCTTGACCTGCTGTGTTCATCCAGCCCCATGCTTGTTATCTGAGGCCCAGAATGGCCTGGTCTTGCTCCTAATTTGTATGTTTACTTGTCTGTATCACTGCCTGTTATTTCTAAAAATATGTTTGCTATGTATTTGTGCTCTGAATAGCAGATGAAACACATGCAGATTGAAGAGCTTAACAGATGAAGTGTATGATGCCTTTGGTTAGCAACTGAAGAGTGGAACTTTTTATTTATTTAAAGAAGCTATTATTTATGTGTGGAATTGTCTGCCCTCACAAGGCCCCAAAGCTCTTTGCTTCCAACAAATTACTGGTGAAATAGAATCGTAGAACTTTATAGTACAGAAGGAGGCCATTCGACCCATGGTGTGTGTACCCGCTCCTGAAAGAGCTACCCAGCCAGTCCCATTCTCCAGCCCTATCTCCATAGCCATCAAAATCCATCACTTTCAAAAATATGTTCAGCTCTCTTTTGAAACCTCCGAATGAATTTACCTCCACCACTCTCCCAGGCAACGCATTTCAAATCTTAACAACTCTCTGAGTGAAGAACTTTCTCCTCATCTCACTCCTAGCTCTCTTGCTGACCTTGAAATTGTGACCTTCTTTGTCCGTGTGTATTGAGATGAGTGAGAATTGGCCGTGTCTCTTGATGGCTAATTGGTGTTCGTGTAACCTTGTAACCCCAATTAGCCGCCAAGAGACACGACCAATTCTCACTGGTCTCAATACACACCGACAAAGAAAGACACAAATTTGACTGGGACAACACATCCATAATAGCATGAGCCAAACAGAGACATTCCAGGGAATTCCTGGAGGCCTGGCATTCCAACCGCAACTCGATCAACAAACACATTGAACTGGACCCGATATACAAACCACTGAGAAACAGAACTGGAAGTGATGCCAACCAGTCCAGCAAACTGAGGCATATAAATAACAAACGGGACAGAACACCGACGCTTCACCGGAGGTGCACTGACGATGTTACCTAGCAGGGTGATGAAACATCTGCAATCAAACACAACAGTTCGGCGACCAAGTCTACATCCTCACACTGTATGCCTCTTTATGAACCCAAGGATCCTATCAGCTTTTTTAACAACTATATCTCGTTGCCTGGCTGCCTTCAGAGAGCCATGCACATGAATCCCAGGGTCCGTCTGCTCCTGTACTCCCCTCAGAGTTGTACCATTGAGCCTGTACTGTCTCTTCTCCATGTTTCTTCTACCAAAATGCATTACCTCACATTTCTCTGCATCGAAATTCATCTGTCAGGTGTGTGCCCATTTGGCCAACTTGTCAATGTCCCTCTGAAGTCACTCAGCATAATCTTCACAATTCATTGTTCTCCCTAGCTGTGTATCATCTGCAAATTTAGAGAATTTACCTTCAACAACCATCTTCAAATCGTTTATATAAATCAGAGAAAGCAAGGATCCCAAAACCAGTGCCTAGGGAACACCACTTTTAACACGTTTCCAATCTGAGAAATGTCCATCTATACCTTGCCTTTGTTTCCTGCTTTTAAGCAACTTCTAACCCATGCTGCCAAGGACCTATCAATGCCAAGCATTTCTAATTTACTAATCAACCTGCTATGTGGCATTGTATCAAATGCTGTCTGAAAGTTCAAATATACGACCTCCACGGCATTATCCTCATCCACCACCTGTGTCACCTCATCAAAGAACTCAATTAATTTGTCAGATATGACCTGCCTTTGACAAAGCCATGTTGACTGTCTAGTATTAATTTATTTTTCTCGAAGTGTACGTTTACCTTATCCCATATTATTGCCTCTATCAGTTTTCCCACAGTTGATGTCAAGTGGTAGTTCTGGGGGTTATCCTTTGCCCTGTTCTTAAAGAACAGTGAGATATTTGCAATCCTGCGCTCCCCTGGAAGTAATCCTGTGTTCAGAGATGCCTGGAAAATTTCTGTCAATAGTTGTGCAATCTGCTCCCTTACCTCTCTTAGCAATCTAGGATGCATCCCATCTTAGCCGGGTGAATTCTCTACCTGGAGTGCTGCCAGCATTTTAGCAACTTCTTTTTATCTGTCACTATTCTGCTCAGTTGCTCAACGCCCCATTTTCAACTGGATCATTGTCACCAACTTCTAATTTGGTAAAGACTGAGGCAAAATGTTCATTTATTACCTTTCTTTTGCTTCAGTGAGAAGCTTACCCTGGTTGTTCCTTTTGGACCTCACTCTACACTTCTCTAATCTTTTACCACTAATATGTTTGAAGAACGTATCACTATTTGTTTTCATGCAGCCTGCCATCCTTTCCCCATTCTCTTAGCCTTCCTTATACCAGCCTTAACCTCTGTCCTGCATTTGAGATACTCTGCCTGATTTCTATTGCTATTATTATTCTGGTATGCAGCATATGCTTCCTGTTTCTTCCTCATTTATCATCAATATCCTTAGTCATCCAGCTTTATATATCCTATATTTATTTCTCATACAGGGATGTACCCAGCTTGCACCCTATTCATCATTCTTTTGAAATTCTTCCATTTTTCGTCCACTATTTTATCTACCAAAATATGTTTCGAAACAACCTGCTTCAATTTAACTTTTAGACCTCTAAAATCTGTCCTTTTCCAATCTACGGTCTTAATTTCTGACTGATTTTTATCCTGTTCCAACTTAATAATGAACATTATTGTATTATGCTCGCTATTTCCCAAACGCTCCCCCAATCCAACGTTCTCCATTTGGCCTGATTCATTCCTAGGACCAGATCCAGCGCAGCTTCCCCCTGGTAGGATGGGAAACATAATGTTCCGGAAGGCCGTCCTGCACACATTACAGGTATTCTTCCCCCTCTGTGTTCTATACTCTACCTTTCTCTCAGTCTCCCCTTGGGTAATTGAAATTACCAACTTTTATAACAATACTGGTCCTGCAGGTTTCCATAATCTGCCTACAAATGCTCTCTTCTACTTCCTTCCCACTATTTGGAGGTCTATAATAAATACCTAAAAGGTGACCACCCCTACCTGTTTCTCACCTCCGACCACATAGAATCTAATTTAGGAACTGCATTCTATTCACGGGCAATGATAAGACTGCTACACTTTCTCTCTTTCTACCCCCTCTGTTTTTAACCGAAAGCCTCATAGCCAGGATGTTAAATATCCAGTCCGGTTCTGGCTTGAGCCATGCATCTGTCAGCGCTAGTGTGTTACATCCCCGAACAATTTCTGCTTCCATTTCTCCAGTTTTGTTCCCTATACCTCATGCATTTCCGTGCATACAGTTTATTCCCAGCCTTTAACTCTTTCTTGCCTATTGAGAGGTAGCCATTTCTTTAGTCACTGTCAGCACTTAGGCCTTCCCTCACTTCCATTCTTCGACACTGGGTCCTCCTCTGTAGTTTCTTATGGTCCTGAGCAGAGCAGTTGTCAAACCAACCTGTGACGCATCCAGATGGAATGCTTTCTGTGCTGCATCTTTAAAAATTGGTGAAAGTCTTTACAGACATGATGAATTTCCTTAATCTCCTGAGGATGTACATTAGAGGATGTTGTGCTTTCTTGACTGTTGCATCATTGTGGGAGGACCAGGGCAGATTGTTGGCGATCATCACTCCTGGGACCTTAACACAGCTGGGATAGTGATGGTCTAGTTAGGTAGAGCTCTTAACATTTGACAATCGTTCCAAGCTACCACGCAGAAATGCAGTCATTCAAAGGGCTAACACTGTTCTGAGGAAGGGGCACTGGACCCGAAACGTTAACTCTGTTTTCTCCTTCACAGATGCTGCCAGACCTGCTGAGCTTTTCCAGCAATTTTGTTTATGTTCCTGATTTACAGCATCTGCAGTTCTTTTGTTTTTTACTGATCTGCAATTGCCTTCCTGGTTATGGTGAGCGAGCCAACTTCTCCTAGAATCCTCCTTGATCACTTCTCACTACTACCGTCTGTTTCACTGTTGTTGGATACCAACCATGTGCACCCCCGATCCCACAAAAACAAATGAAATGGATGTCCTGTCTAGTCTGTTTAATTATCGGGTCAGGGCTAAAGAGCTGGTGGTCTGAACAGTACATAATTCTACCTGCTGCTTTGATTAATGCTGGGAGATTGTTTTTATCCCGCAGATAGGTTGGGGCTCTGGTTTACCTCTCATCTAAAAGGCAGAATGATGAGTGTCGTTCCATGTTATGTGGCTGGGTCTAATTGCAAATTCTACTCTGCTTTTGAAATGCAGTATGTCCAGTGATTTTCTGGCCCAATAACAACAACAACAGTGATGGTCTATGATTAGCCAGCATTCTTAACATTTAGGAATCATCCCAAGCTACTACGCAGAAATGCAATCATTCAAAGAACTAACACTGGTCCAGTGAAGAAGATATCAGGAATGGTAAATGAAAGCTTGGTTAAAGAGGTTGATTTTGTGAAGTTTCTTGAACTTAGAGTCTGTAGCGATTGGAAACAGGGCCAGGTGGATCTCACTGACTATAAGATTCCTGATTGGAGTTGTTAACCTGGCCCAATCAGGGAGCCTTGGCTGACAGACATAAGCAGGGGATTGACAAGGTCTCCTCAGTCGAGGGAATGGCTTTGAGCTGGCTGGTCAGAGCCCATGTACCGTGCGCTTGAAAATAAAGTACAACTTGGTGGACTCATCACATAAAACACAGTGTCTACAAGGCCAGAGGCTAGGAATACTGCAGTGGATAACTCACATCCTGACTCCCAAAGCCTGTCCACCATCTACAAGGCACAAGTCAGGAGTGTAATGGAATAGTCCCCACTTGCTTGATGGATGCAACCCCAACAACACTCAAAGCTTGACACCATCCAGGTCAAAGCAACCCACTTGATTGGCACTGCATCCACAAGCATCCTCTCCCTCTACCATTGATGCTCAGTAGCAGCAGTGTATACTATCGACAAGATGCACTGCAGAAATTCACCCAGGATCTTTAGACAGCACATTCCAAACCCATAAATGGAAGGTCAAGGGCAACAGATACATAGGAACACCATCACCTTCAAGTTCCCCCCCCAAAACCACTCACCATTCTGATTTGGAAATATTAACTACCGTTCCTCCACTGTTAATGGGTGAAAATCCTGGGATTCCTTCCTAAGGACAATGTGGGTTTACCCACAGCACGAAGACTGCAGCGGTTCAAGAAGTCAGCTCACCATCACCTTCTCAAGGGCAACTAGGGGCGGGCCATAAATGCTGGCCCAGCCAGCGATCCCAATGTCCCACAGATGAATAAAAAAAGGAGAAACTTCTTCCTTAGGTGAAGTGTAGTCACATTGTAAAGTTACTTCTTGGATTTTTATTGTTGCATGTGATATTTGGATTTGCACTCAGAATTAGAAGAATTCTTCATTATCCTGAATAATTATCAACCACCGTTAAACTTAAAAGTTACAATACACAAGGAAAACGTTAATTTCCTAGACACTGTGGTATTTAATTTGGCACAAGCAAACAGGCATAAGTTTTATTTCACTAACTGGAATTTCATTAAAAGCATATTAATTTGCAAGAAATTCATTCCCTGTGACTGCATGTTTTTCAGGCTTCCCATTAACTACAGGTTCCCTTTCTGATAGGCTCCACTTGGCTGCCTTTGTCCTTCTCACTTTAGCAGCCACTTGTTTCTCCCTCACTCACCCTCTTCGCAGCCTCCACCCCCTGAGGGAACCCCACCCCCAGCAGCCTGTGATTATAGGAACAAATGTCTTCAATATGTTTCAGTTCCTTATGCGGAGGTGAGGTTTTTTTTTTGATTGGTCATGGGTTTTTTTTATTTCCCTGGATGACTTGTCCACTTTTGGGTGAAAATCCACTATCTGTCCCCTGTGTCTTTAGAGCAAGATGCCATGTGAATGCAAGTCTTATTTCTTCTCAAGTGTTTTTGGCCTGGCTATGTTTGTAGGTTATTTGACAGTTGGTTCTTTGATGGTGGAATTCTTTGAGGACATTGCTTGCATGGTGGACAATGCGTAACCTGTGGATGTAGTGTATCTGGATTTCCAGAAGGCATTTGACAAGGTGCCACACCAAAGGCTGCTACATAAGATAAAGTTGCACGGTATCACAGGTAATGTATTGGCATGGATAGAGGATTGGTTGACCAGTGGAAAGCAAAGCGTAGGGGTAAATGGGTGTTTTACTGGTTGGCGGTCAGTGGCTAGTGGTGTGCCTCAGGGATCAGTGTTGGGACCGCAACTGTTTACAATTTATGTAGATAATTTGGAGTCCGGGACTAAGTGTGGTGTATCAAAATTTGCAGATGACACTAAGATGAGTGGTAGAGCAAAGTGTGCAGAAGACACTGAAAGTCTGCAGAGGGATATAGATAGTCTAAGTGAGTGGGCAAAGGTCTGGCAGATGGAGTACAATATTGATAAGTGTGAGGTCATCCATTTTGGTAGGAATAACAGCAAAATGGACTATGTTTTAAATGGTAAAAAATTGCAGCATCCTGCTGTGCAAAGGGACTTGGGTGTCCTTGTGCATGAATCGCTAAAAGTAGGATTGCAGGTGCAGCAGGTAATTAAAAAGGCAGATGGAATTTTGTCTGCCATTGCTCGAGGGATAGAGTTTAAAAACAGGGAGGCTATGCTGCAGCTGTACAGGGTCCTGGTGAGGCCACACCTGGAGTACTGTGTGCAGTTTTGGTCTCCTTACTTGAGAAGAGATATACTGGCACTGGAGGGGGTGCAGAGGAGATTCACTCGGTTGATTCCAGAGTTGAGAGGGTTGGATTATGAGGAGAGACTGAGTAGACTGGGATTATACTCATTGGAGTTCAGAAGAATGAAGGGGAGTTCTTATAGAAACATATAAGATTCTGAAGGGAATAGATAAGGTGGAGGCAGGGAGGTTGTTTCCACTAGCAGGTGCAACTAGGACTAGAGGGCATTGCCTCAAAATAAAGGGAAGCAGATGTAGGACTGAGGCAAGGAGGAACTGCTTCACCCAAAGGGTTGTGAATCTGTGGAATTTTGAGGCGCTGGATGACCTACTCCTGCTCCTAGTTCTTATGTTCTTATATCATGGCGATAGGTATTAGACAAAGTCATGTCTTTGCAAAGATCAGGAAGCACCCCTCGATTCTAACCTGTTTGTAAGACTAGCTTGTTATTTAACATTCTGGGAACTATTTATACAAGTAAGCTAAGGGTGAGGCTGTACATTAGAATCGCCTTCCTCTCTCCAGAGACTGCTATCACATGGTTTATTACATCATTACCGATACAGGATGGCTATTTACATGTTTGAGTAGTGACCCGTTATACTACATGGCCCATTGCTGGGAAATTCCAGTTCTCTCCTGTGGGCACCTTTTTTGCCCAGGTTGCTGGAAAATAATTAAATCAAATACCTGGACACGGCTCCCAAATGCCTTAGAAAATAAAAGGCAGTTGGAAGACCCATGGGTTAACATCTAACTCAGGTTGGAATAAGAAACAAAGGCGAAATACTCCATACCATACATGGACAACTAGACCCTTGAAACTCTCAGAATTACTTTTTAAAAAGGCAGCAAATTATAAACACACAAGAAGTTAAAATGTATCTTACCACCAAATATAGGCACTTTTCAATGTTAGATCCATAAGATTGCCAATCATATTAATTTTCCCCTAACTTAAACTAATAGAAATAGTTCTGACTTTGTTACAGTTATTAACAGTTCACTACCAAGATTTATAACTCTTGTGTTTATTCCTCAACTTTAAATGTATTTCAGCTGGTTGGACCAGGAGACTGGTTTTGGAGGAAATATGCAGAAATGCTGTCAGTTTGTTGATGAATTAGAATAAAATTGTAATTTTCTGAATTATTGATAGTTTGCAGCAGTGCAGTGACAGATGAACCATTCCAAATGCTGGTGAAGCAATAGCTACGGACAGTGTATGATTAAATTAATAGACAACGGATGGAGAATATTAAGTTATTTGAATGCTTGATACAAGTAACCACCCCACTGAAGGCACATCACTCTTCCCGAACCAGGGATCTCCGTGAAAATACGGTGTTTGCAAAATAAATTTGTCAGAAAACCAACCACTCTCTCTATTCCCGCACTACCAGCTTTGGAGTTCCTCAAAGGTCTTTCCTTTACCTCCTCCAAATTTTCATCTCCAACTTTGCCCCTTAGCCACCTAACCTGAAAGCAGAATGCTGGTTCTTAACCTGACAACATCTAGGTCTTCCTCATGGCTACCTCTCTGATCTGCTCCACTGTCTCAAAATTGTCATATTACTTGTCCAACCTCCAGTATGATGTGAAAAGAAAATGCCTTCTAGCTAACTATTGGGAAGATTGAAACTATTTGCTGGAAATTTTGATTCCGCTCAGTAGTAAAATTAAGCAGAGTGTCCCTACCCTTACCAACATCAGTACTTCAACAGCAGAGGTCATCTTTTGGACCTGTTGAGCCCCTAAATGGTTGACTACAACTCATAAGTAGCCAATTAATGCCCACTTTAAGGCCCTCTTCCTGTAGATGCAGGCACACGCTGCTGACTTGGTGCAGTCACAGGGGTGAGCTGAGGGAGGAGTTCTCTCATCCCTCCAGCCCTGTCCCTGATTTATTCTGATTCGTCATGGTGATGCCACCCCACTTTTGTACCAGCCCAGGCTCCTCTTTGTTTCCTGATTGGTTACTGAGTACAGTCCCATCAAACAGCCACCAATGCGGTGATGCTGGGACTGGAGCTGCTGGCCATTTGTCTGCGACAATCTCCCTTTTCGGGGCTGGTAGCCATCCCCTTCGGCGATATCAGGTGTGAGGAGCTTCTGTTGTGCACAGACACCAGAAGATGTGGAAGTACTTTCTTTGAACTGAAGTTCCTCAAGGACATTTAATGGAGATGTTTAAAATAATGAAGGGATTTGATGATAGAGACATGAAGAAACAGCTCCCAGTCATTGGTTGCCAGTTGCAACAAAGCAACGAACTGAAGTGACTTGGGAAGTGAAACCGAGTCGTGAGTTGTTATCGTCGGAAACACCTGACTGAGTGATGGAAGCAGACTCAAACCATCCTTTGAAGGAGAATTGAATAAGCGGATGGTGGAACAATTTGCAAGATGAATTGGGAGGGAAGAGGGTGTGATTGAGCAGTTCGTTCAAAGAACGAACACTGACACTAAGGGCCATATTACGTCTTGTATTGTAAACCTTTATCATTCTCAGAAGATCATCTGTTCCCCAGGGGATTCATTGACCTGCCCACTGCAGCACTACCCGCCGTCATACTGAGGCAGATTGGCCAGGGTTCAGTACCTCACTCGCTACTGGTTTAGATCATTTCAGCTTTACAGTGACTAGAACCTAGCCTCCATGGTCCCAATGTGGGCTACCAATCTGCCCAAAGACCGCCACCAGAAAGTGTTATGTGGCTGTGCATTGGGAAGGTGCAACGTAAGACGATAAGAAATAGGAAGAGGGTTAAGCCATTTGGGCCCTTTGAGCTTGCTCTGCCATTCAGTCGGGTCACGGCTGATCTGACATTCCTCATGTCCACTTTCCGGCCATTTCCCTGTATCCGACTGGTAAAGAATCTTTCTATCTCAGCCTTAACTATACACAAGGAATCTGCCCCCACAGCTCTCTGTGGTAAGGAGCTCCAAAGAATCACAACCCGCTGAGAGAAGAAATTCATCCTTGTCTCAGTCTGAAATTGGTGCTCCTTCATTCTGAGTCTATGACCTCCAGTCTTAGACTCTCCCATGAGGGGAAACATTGAGCGATAATGCCCCGCATTGTGGGAAAGCCAATCAACATACCACTCACATCAAACTGGTTAGTGCGCACATGTTGAACTATATCCCAGCAAGAATTACATCTGATGTTAATGTCTGAAATTCACCACAACACAAAAATGTTTCTCCCATAATCCAGAAAGTTTTATAATTATACTTGAAAAAAACAAAGTTTCATTTGTAGTTAAATTCTCACAACCAGTGCTTCCAAACTGACTATCTTGGAATGTTTATAGATTGTTTGACTCCAAGTGCCTTATTGTATTCTACAAAATATTAATGTTGCCAAAAAATTAAGTATTCTTGAGTACAGTGAAAGCTCATTATTGTTAGCTTAAAAAGTCATTGTTGAGAGGAGTTCATGATATGTAAATTCTTGTACCTAAGTAATGGTTGGTTCAGCAGAAGGGAACTTGTGTGTGTATGGAGCGTGTGTGTGTGTGTGTGCGCGCGTGTGTATGTGCACGTATGTGTGTCTCTCTATGTGTTTATGTGCGGAGTGTGTATATTTGCACTGATGACAGTGAGGCAAATAGTAACAGTGTCCAAGCAAGCGTAACAGAAAGAATGTGTGCAAATTACAGAAAGGGTGTGCTATAAGTTCAAATATAAAGATGTACATAGAGTGTGCAGTAGTTCAGAAGGCAACTGTTAGATCTTCCTATAATGTACAATCAATGCCGGTCATTTACTACCCTTGCTTTATCGTTATATCAGTAAGTTGTCTCTGACTCACTAATTCATTGTCCTATAAGGGGTTCTTTGGTGTTCTTTAAGTACTCTTTTCAAAATTCTGAATGTTCTTACTGTGCAAGACTCGATAATTATGCAGCACAGTGATCTGCATGTAAATAGAAAGCATGTTGAGTGAATTCCTGGAAAAATACATTTCGGATTCAAGCTTCTAATCGAACGCTATTCATTGCTTGTATAATGCTCAACTGCATTCTCAATACTGTGCTTTCAGTATTGAGAATGCACAACATATTGAATGACTTGGTCTCGATTGCTGGAGTGATACAATGAACTTTGTTTTGTTCAACAGATTTACACCGACTGGGCCAATCATTACCTGGCAAAGTCTGGCCACAAGCAGCTTATCAGGGACCTGCAACAGGATGTGAGGGATGGTGTGCTCCTGGCTGAGATCATTCAGGTTGTAGGTGAGCAGTGCCTTTAATCCCTTTGGTGCAGTTCTCAGGAAAAGGAAATTGATTTTGTCAGCTGCTTGCTTTGATGGTGTCATTTCCCCAACCCAGGACGACATCAGATTTTAATTGCATTAAATCCAGAATAGACAGCCCAATTTGTGATAGTTTCAGACTCATGATCATATTTAAAGTAGCAAATCGCTTCCTTGAGTGCGTTGCCTACCTTCACGATCTTTGTTGAAGCCAGAAATGGGCGTGTTAGAGATGAATTTGGGCTCACAATCAAGTTTTTTTTAGATTGTAATCCCTCCTTCCACTTAAACCTGTTCCTTTCTTAGTTACAATTGCCCCATAAAAGTCTAATGTAGGAGAGATAAACGGTGGAGTTCCGACAAGTTATTTTGTTGAAGGTGATCTTGTTGCGATAAGCACGATTATGGGGGAACACTAAGGACTGTGGAGACTGAAGGTCAGAGACAAAAACGGAAGTTGCTGGAGAAATTCAATCCGGCGGCATCTGTGGAGAGAGAAAACAGAGTTAATATTTTGTGCCCAGTGATGAAGAGTCACCAGACTCGAAACATTAAATCTGCTTTCTCTCCACAGCTGCTGGCAGACCTGCTGAGTTTGTCCAGCACTTTCTGTGTTCATTTCAGATTCTGATGGGACTTGACAGGCTAGATGTTGAGTGCACTAGTCTAGTGGATTACTAGCCTAGTTCCCCTAAACTGTGCACATGTGCAGTTGTTCCTTGCGTGGTGTGTACCATGCCAACATCAGTGGCAGCGTTGACTCCTGGTTCTGGAAGCTATGGCTGCTCGTGAGCTCCACCCAGAGAGAAACAAATGAGGGGAAACCCTGATTCAGAGGATGTTCCATTCTTACAGGAAATCTGGAACTAAGGCACACTGTTTAAAATTAAGGAGTTGCCCATTCGAAATGGGAATATGGGGCTACGCGGACCTTTGTTATTCTTTCCAGTTCTTCTATAGTCGTTGAATGTTTCAGGGCCACATTAGGCATACTTCTGGTCAACAAAGAGAATCCAGGGTTATAAAAGAGACAGAGTTTTGGATGCCATGACTTAATTAATTTTTGGAACAGGCTTGACATTGTTTCCATTTCTTATGACCTTATTCGTTCTATTTCGTGTAAAATGAAGAAGAAAGGGAAAGAGATATAGGATTAAAAGAGTGATAAAGAGGACATTGAAAAAAAATACTTGAACATCTTTCTGAACCTTCAACCATAATGAGGAAGGGTGGGGAAGGTTGCAGGCAGGTAAAAAACATCAGGTAGGATGTATTCAGAGTGCTACATGTTCCCACTGCTGTTTCATTTGTGATTGAATTCCAGAGACAAAGATTCATAACTGACCTAACTGACCCACCACCAAATGCGTGACCAATTCATTGGCATTTAAATTCTGTGGATTACTGGTGACAATCCTGGAGACCTGGGGTAGAGTGTGTTGCATGCAGCAGCCCTGTATAACCACCGAATACAGCGGTTCGCGGACTCCCAGCCCAGCTGTTTATTTTGTGGCACTGTGGACACTGTGGATCATGTATATATTGGTTGTGGGTGTTTCCATCCTCCTTTTCTTTTAGTGTGTTGAAACATCTTTGTTGCGTTTTTTTGGTTGCACTTCAGCCCCACACTTCTCACCTTTGGGCACCTGGTGCGGAGGGTTGTGCTCAGATTGGAGCAGCTCCTTGTGAGTCTGCTCCCGGACCTGGCCAGGCTGGTTATGAACAGGTCCAGGCAGGGAATCATGAAGGGGGTCATCTCTGCAAGCTGCCTGCCCGTGTTCTACAGTCACCTTCGAGTCCGTGTGTCCTTGGAGAGAGAGCGTGTAGTGCCCATCCGTGCCCTCTGTGGCTTTAGAGAGAGGTGGTCACTGCAGAGGATACATTGCTTCATTTCCCCCTCCAACTCCATTTTGATTTAGTCGCCTCCCTCTCTCCCTACAACCCTCCCACTTTTTGATGCTAGCAATGCTCTTAACAGGCTTTGCTTGTAAATATTGAATTGGCCCCTTAACAGGCGCTTTCCTGGAGGTGGATAAAAAGAAGTGTATATAGAAATAATAAGTAGCGACAATCCCACTAAGACATCACCTCCGCTATAGGGACACTGAAGGCCATCCTCCTGCCCTTGCCTCTGACCCCACTTCCTCCACAACTGCAGCCTGTGGTGTCCCCCAGCCCGATATACCTTTCTGCTAGGCCTGGTCCTCAGTGATGTTGCAGCCCACCAACCATTGATGAACATCATTCCTAGCAGGCCGCACAAACAGCCACCTTTCCAACTGGCAGAACGGGACATACTGCCTGGTGGGTTACATGGCAGGGCTTTGAATTACCCCAATCTAGGGAAAATGGGGGGGCATAAGGGGATATTATATTAAATTCATGAATGGAACCTGAAAGTCGCTCGCTAGGCCAGCATTTGTTGCCCATCCCCAAATGTCCAAAGGCTGTAGGATTGGAGTTGAACGTGGGCCGGACCACATAAGAGATGTTAGTGAATCAGTTGGGTTTGTTTTCCAACAATTGACAATGGTTTCGTGGATATCATTAGAATCTTAAATCCAGATTTTGATCGAATACAAATTCCACCATCTGCCTTGGACTTAAACCTGAGTTCCCAGAACATTACCTCGGTCTCTGGATTACTAGCTCAGTCACAGTAACATGAAGCCATCTCATTCCCTCAGAGGACACTGGTGACTCAGTGGTTAGCACTGTTGCCTCACAGCACCAGGGACCCGGGTTCGATTATACCCTCAGGCGACTAGCTGTGTGGAGTTTGCACATTCTCCCCTTGTCTGTGTGCGTTTCCTCCGGGTGCTCCAGTTTCCTCCCACAGTCCAAAAATGTGCAGGTTAGGTGTATTGGCCATGCTAAATTGCCTGTAGTGTTCAGGGATGTGTAGATTAGGGGGATAAGTCCAGGTGGGATGCTGTGTGTATCAGTATGGACTAGTTGGACTGAAGGGCCCGTTTCCACACAGCAGGGATTCTATGAATGCACTGACCAATAAAGACAAGCGTACCAAATGCTTTCTTCACTCTCCTTCCTACCTACCTGTGATTCCACTTCCAAGGAACATTTGACAAGGTTCTGCATGGGAGACTGGTTAACAAGGTTAGATCATGTGGAATACATGGAAAAGCTAGCCATTTGGATACAAAATTGGCTGCAAGGTAGGAGACAGAGAGTGGTGGTGGAGGGTTGCTTTTTGGACTGGAGGCCTGTGACCAGCGGTGTGCCACAACGATCAGTGCTGGGTCCTCTGCTTTTTGTTGAATATTTTGCTGACCTGATCTTAGTAATCACTTGTTTTAAATGCCTGAAAGTCTCTAGCTAGTTTTCTCCTTTTTCCTTGAACCTCCCTGTGCTGCTCAATCTCTTCAAAATCTCCTTGACAACTGTGGCTCTGGTTCCCAGTCACAGATTCTCACTCCCTCCCTTGAGCTTGGTGTCCACTTTAGCTCTTTCATCTTTACTTCATCCTTCTGGCTTTTTGGCAGCTCTCACCCTGAAGCAGAGCGTCATGAGCTGATGGCCCACACCGGGGTTGGATCA
Organism: Ginglymostoma cirratum; assembly: GCA_024137785.1. Lineage (NCBI taxonomy): Eukaryota > Metazoa > Chordata > Chondrichthyes > Orectolobiformes > Ginglymostomatidae > Ginglymostoma > Ginglymostoma cirratum. The sequence goes on from JAHRHZ010000062.1 coordinate 757,877, forward strand.
TGTTAAGCTGATTGTAATCATAGATCATAGAATCCCCTACAGTATGGAAACAGGCCCTTTGGCCCAACAAGTCCACACCAACCCGCAGAACATCCCACCCTGACCCATGCCCCTATAACCCACCTAACCTACACATCCCTGGACACTGTGGGCAATTTGGCCTGGCCAATCCACTTACCTGCGCATCTTTGGACTGTGTGAGGAAACTGGAGGACCCAGAGGAAATCCACGCAGACACGGGGAGAATGTGCAAACTCCAGACAGACAATTGCCCGAGGGTGGAATCAAACCTGGGTCCCTGCCACTGTGAGGCAGTATTGCTAACCACTGAGCCACCGTGCTGCCCTAAGGTGGGAGTTAAGGAGGGACAATGGGGGGAAGGTGTTAAGGCTCTTTGGGTGTTCAGCGATACTGTTTTTTGCATGAGATGCTAATTTTTGTATTGCGGTATTAAAAGATCTCCAGGAATGGCATTTGAGTAGAGCAGGGGAATTCTGCCAGTATCCCAACCAACATTTATCCTATAGTTAGTAATCCCAAATAAAAAACTAACTTATAAGACTGATGAGATGTAGGAGCAGACGTAGACCATTCAGCCCATTGAAACCACTCTCCCATTCTATGAGATCATTGGCTGATCTGATAGTCTTCAACCCCACTTTCCTGCCTTTTCCTATGTACCTTTATTCTCTTCCTGAAAAGGCAGCTGAAGCAGTGTCTTTGAAAAGTTTTAAGGCAGAGGTGAATCAATTCTTGGTGAGTAAGGAGGTAAACGATTAACGGGAATTTGGATTTGTGGTCATAATCAGATCAGTTTTGATCTTATGAATGGTGAAGTAAGTTTTTTTTGTTTATTCATTCATGGGATGAGGTCATCGCTGGCCAGGCAGCAGCCATTGCCCATCCCTAATTGTCCTGAGGGCAGTTCAGAGTTAACCACATTGCTGTGGTTCTGGAATCATACGTAGGCCAGACCAGGTAAGGATGGCAGTTTCCTTCCCTAAAGGACATTAGTGAACCAAATGGGTTTTTCCTGACTATTGACAATAGATTCATGGTCATCATTAGATTCTTAATTCCTGATTTTTTTAAAAATCAAATTCAAATTCCACCATTGGCCATGGTGGGATTTGAACCTGGATCCCTAGGACATTATCTGGGTCTCTGGATTAACAGTCCAGCGATAATACTACTAGGCCATTGCCTCACAGGCTGAGTGGCCTGCTCTTGTACCATGTGTACACATTTGAGCGGTTTTGTGCGCTAACAGCAGGACTGCTGTGTCAGATATAGGTGAACATCCACACAGGGTGGCATGAGGTGGCACAGTGGGTCTTTTTGTAAGTCTTTGTCATGCTTGAGCAATTGGCAGCAGGTGGGGACAGGAAAAATCAATTGATAGGCAAGAGGTAAAGAAAGTATTTGAGCTCCAACAGCTAATTGCACTTACCATGGAGACTTCATGCAGTTTCCATCTGTGCTATCCCTGTCATTTTTTTTTTTGTTTGGAGTAGCCATGAAACCTAATCCTGCCCATGACAGTGTGGCATACTTGACCCACCCCGATTGGGCTCATGCATGCAGACAGTTGATGGAAAGCAAAGAGGAACACGCGTGGAAGGGGTTAAGCAGAGCTGTTGTGCAGTTGTCTGCTTTTAAAGGATGACCTTGCTCCTCAGCTGCTATGGGTTGGGTAGATGCCACCCAGCAGAAAACAGTGCGTAATCCTGACGAGTGTATCTCTGCTTTGGTGAGGTTGCTTATTGACGATCTGCCCTACTTCCAAAGAGCTATTCTGATCAATAAGCTGAGAAACTTAAACACACCACTTCCTTCATATTTCAGCAAACGAAAAGATTGAAGACATCAATGGCTGTCCGAAGAATCAATCTCAGATGGTAAGTAACCTATTCACTTTCTTACCCTCCTCCATTTCAGACGTTGCACTGCAGAAATAGAGCAGTTTATTTTCAGAGTTATTTTGCTGGAATGAGTTTTGAAATTTCTCTGCATGTTTCAGAATTGGTTGATTCAAGCACTTGAACACACTAATCTAAATAAATTTACTCTGTTGCTTGTGTCGATTAGAGTGGAGGTAATATTCAGCACAGACTAACATGCTAATCCTCACAAAGGAAGAAAAATCCCACCTCATGAAAAATATTCATTTGTGAGCTTTTTAGGAAGGTTGTCAACATAGTGTGTAATATTTTGTGTTAATTTTCACAAGTAACGTTTTTCATTGATCTCACAATCATTTCTTTTCGGAATGAGCTCTTCTTCCAAGATTGGTTGTTTAGCACACTCGTTTGGATGAAAATAAAAATAGCGTTGGAATCCTGAAGTTATTTGGAATTGAAAATCTAATTTGCTCGTAATCCCTACTTTAAAATAGCAAGGCCATGGAGCAAAAATGTGCAGGCAGGTTAATTTTAGTGCAGTTGCTGTGTTTTGAGGAGGGGCAGCAGATGATTGATGAACTGATTCAAAGAATAACAAAGTGTGTCGAAAGAAGCACATTATTCGGAATCACACTTTAAGAGAAAGAAAAGCTTTGTATTTGGGTAAATGGATAAATGAGCACGATGACGCAGCTACTTGGATTTCCCAGTGGGGCTGCTATGAGGAAGTAGGGGGTAGCTGTTCTCTTGTATCATGCTGTTACATTCCTGATTTGTAGTCAAATGGAGACTAGACATTCCTCACTAGGGACATGGATATCACCATGAATCCTGTCTTGCATGGGTACTTGTTAAGGGTTAAGAGGCTGGTGGTGATGGGGGTTGGGTGAGCAGTTGGTAGGTAGGAAAGTGGAGTTAAGTCCATCGTCAGATCCACCATGATCATATTGAATGAGGGAATAGTCTTGTGGGGATGAATGTCCTCCTGCTGCTCCTGCTCATTGCGACATTCCAACCTCATGCCCAACACACATAAAACAAAATGAAGAAGCATTTGCTTTCTCTGCACAGATTCTGCCAGGTCTGCTGAGTTTCTCCAGCAATTTGTTCCAAAGATAACAGAGCTGTTGGCAGCAGGTCAGTCCCTAGTGCCGATCAGTGCACGCCTCAAGGAGAGAGTGGGAGGCAATAAGACGATAGTCAAATGTCTGTGCACTGTCGAGTGAAAGTACCAATGCTGGAAATCTGAAATAAAGACAGAAAATGCTGGAAACACTGAGCGGGGCTGGCAGCTTCTAGAAAGGGTGCTTGCATAGCCTCAGTGTTTGCCCCACCTCCTGATGTTGCTCCCCTGTCCTCAGGTCGGTGACGAACTTGCTTGTCGTTGCCAGCATATCCTCTTCTCTTTCTCATCTTTTCCAGAGGCTAATCCTCTTGCAATTTCTTCCTTGAGTATCTCAAACAGCTTCTCACTCTATAAACCGACCTGAACATGTGGGTACAATTCGGAGGAAAGATTGGGTTGACACCTCAATGTTGGGATACTGCCAGCAACATGCATGACGCTGATTGGAAGCTGATGAAACCTTTTAATGAATAAAGTATTTCTTAGCCTTGGTACATAGCCTCATTACAATGTAGCAATGAGTCATATGGATTTAGAACATGGTGTGGAGCTGGAGGAACACAGCAGGCCAAGCAGCATCATAGGAGCAGGAAAGCTTGACGTTTCGGGCCTAGACCCTTCATCAGAAATGGGGGAGGGGAAGAGGGTTCTGAAATAAATAGGGAGAGAGGGGGAGGCGGATAGAAGATGGA
>JAHRHZ010000062.1:761995-801977 GCA_024137785.1 Ginglymostoma cirratum
CCTCTCCACCTATCCTTTCCTCTATCCATCTTCTATCCGCCTCCCCCTCTCTCCCTATTTATTTCAGAACCCTCTTCCCCTCCCCCATTTCTGATGAAGGGTCTAGGCCCGAAACGTCAAGCTTTCCTGCTCCTATGATGCTGCTTGGCCTGCAGTGTTCCTCCAGCTCCACACTGTGTTATATCTAACTTGGCTCGATGGTTCCCTGATCAAAATTGTATCAAGACCTGAGAACTGATGTCGATTGTCTAACGCAGTGTGAATAATAGCCCATGGACTGAAATTTTAAAAGGCTTCCAAAGCCTGTCACATGTTACTTTGTGAAAAAAAAAGGTAGATGAAATTTTCTTTGAACCGGCCTTAACTCTGTCAATATTTCTAGCTCTTATATATCAACGTGCCAGCACATTAATGTTCGAGCTCACAGCCTGTTCCCATTGTGCGAATTTTCACCATTGGCATCCGGAAACCATTGTTCGATGTCCCTGTGTGAATGTCAGACAGGCTTGTGTTTATGCTTCACATCCAGTAATACCAGAAAATCCCAAAGCAATTTGCAAAGTCGTAGAGCAATTTGCAGAGTTATAGAGCTGTTACAGCATGGAAACAACCCTTGGGTCCAACTTCTCCATGCCAACTAGATATCCTCAATTAATCTAGTCCCATTTGCCAGCATATGGACGATATCCCTCTAAACCCTTCCTCTTCAGGTACCCATCCAGATGCCTTTTAAATGTTGTGATTGTACCAGCCTCCACCACTTCCTCTGGCAGCTCATTCCATACACGCACCACCCTCTGTGTGAAAAAGTTGCTCCTTAGGTGCCTTTTAAATTTTTCCCCTCTCACCTTAAACTAATGCCTTCAAATTTTGGACACCTAATTGGAAATGGAGTCACTGTTGTAACAAAGGAACCAGAGCAGCATTTTTTAAAAATTTGATTCATTCACAAGATGTGGGCATTGCTGACTAGGCCAGCAGTTATTGCCCATTGCCAGTTAAAAGTCAACCAGTAGGACGGGTCAATGTGGCTCAGACCAGTTAATCTTCCCTAAAGCACATAAGTAAACCAGATGGTTATTTTGCAGCAATTCGCCTATGATTACCATTAGGTTCTTAATTGAGACTTTTATTGAATTCAAATTTCACTGCTGCAACGCCAGAACCCAGGTCCCCAGAGCTTTACTTGTGTCCCCGGATTAATAGTTTAGTGAAAATACCGCAAGACCATCACCTCCCCATTAGGGAAAAGAAAAGTCAATGACTCACAGTAAAATCTCACACCGACAATGAGGCAAATGGTCAGATAATCACTTTTAATGATGGCTGTGGTGGGAATATTGGACAAATTCAAGGGAGATCTCTCATTATCTTCTTTGAAAAGTGGCATGGATTCTTTTTTGCCACTCTGGAGGGTGTTGGGGCTTTGACTTGATGTTTTATCCAAAGAAACACTTCAGCTGTCGCTCACTCCCGCATTGGAAGGTCAGGAGGGGTTTTCGTGCACAGTTTTTTTGTCAGGGATTTGAACCCAATGTCTTCCATTCAAGTGGAAGGGCAATTGAATCCAGGGATTCAATACTTCCATAAAACATCTAAACCTTAGAATTTCAATCCTGTAGCTTCACTTCCAGTTTCAAGCTTCTTCTGTGATGTTTGTTCAGCCTCCTCAAATGTGGGCATCACTGGCTGGGCCCAGCATTTATTGCTGGTCCCTAGTTGCCCTTGAGAAGGTAGTGATAAGCTGCCTCTTGAACCGCTGCAGTCCATGTTCTGTAGGTAGACTCACAATTTTGTTTGTGTGGGAAATACAGGATTTCAAACCATAGACAATGAAGGAACAGTGATGTATTTCCACGTCAGGATGGAGGGGAACTTGCAGGGGATGCTGTTCCATGTATCTGCAGTCCTTGTCCTTCAAGATGGAAGTGGTTGTGGGTTTGGAAGATGCTGTCTAGCAAATTTCTGCTATGCATCTGGAAGATGGTATACACTGCTGCTGCTGCTGAGTGTCGGTGGTGGAAGGAGTGGATGCTTGGGAATGTGATGCCAATCAAGTGGGCTGCTTTGTTCTTAATGGTGTCGAGCTTCTGAATGCTGATGCAACTTCACCAATCCAGGAAAGTAGGGGGAATATTCCATTCCACTCCTAACTTGTGCATTATAGATGGTGGACAGGCTTTGGGAAATCAGGAGCGGAGTTACTTGCTGCAGTATTTCCAGCCTCTGACCTGCTGTTGTAGCCACTGTGTGTATACTATTAGTTCAGTTGAGTTTCTGGTCATTGATAACCCTTAAGACATTGACAGTGGGGAAGTGATGATGACATCATTGAATATCAAGGGCTGGTGGTTATATTGTCTCCAGTTGGTGATGGTCATTGCCTGGCGTTTATGTGGTGGGGTTGTTACTTGCCACTTGTTGGCCCAACCCTGGATACCGGCCACATCTTGTTGCATTTGAACATGGCCTGCTTCGGTATCTGAGGAGTTGCAAAGGGCGCTGAACATCATGCAATCTCCAATGAACATCCCCACTTCTGACCTTATGATGGAGGGAGGTTCATAGATGAAGCAGCTGAAGATGCTTGGGCCTAGGACACTATCCCAAGGAACTCCTGCAGAAATGACCCGGAGCTGAGATGACTGACCTCCAACAACCACAAACATCTTCCTGTCTGTCAGGTATGGCTCCAACCACCTGAGAGTTTTTGCCCCGATACCCATTGATTCCAGTTTTGCTAGGGCTCCTTGATGCCACACTCGGTCAAATGCAGCCTTGATGTCAGGGGCTGTCACTCTCACCTCAGTTCTGGAATTCAGCTCTTTTGTCCATGTTTGAACCAAGGCTGTAATGCGGTCAGGAGCTGAGTGGCCTTGGCGGAACCCAAACTGGGCATCACTGAGCAGGTTATTGCTGAGCAGGTGCTGCTTGATAGCGCTGTTACTGACACCTTCCATCACTTTACTGATGATCGAGAGGAGACTGATGGGGCGGTAATTGGCCGGATTGGATTTGTCCTGCTTTTTATGTACAGGACATACTTGGGCAATTTTCCACATTTTCGGGTAGATGCCAGTGTTGTAACTGTACTGGAACAGCTTGGCTGGAGTTCATGTCTTTAGCACTATTGCCGAAATGATGTTAGCGCTCATAGCCTTTACAGTACCAAGTGTCTCTGACCATTTATTGATATCAGTTGGGGTTAATTGAATTAGCCAAAGATGTGTATCTGTGATTCTGGGGACCACGGAGGAGGCCGAGATGGATCATCCACTCGGCACTTCTGGCTGAAGATTGCTGCAAATGCTTCAGCCTTATCTTTTACACTGATGTGCTGGGCTCTTCCATCATTGAGGATGGGGATTTTTGTGGAGACTCCTCCTCCAGTGAGTTGTTTAATCGTCCACCACCATTCACAACCGGGTGCGGCAGGACTGCAGAGCTTAGATCTGATCCATTGTTTGTGGGATCGCTTAGCTCTGGCTGTCACTTGCTCCTTTCGCTGTTTGGCATGCGAGTAGTCCTGTTTAGTGGCTTTGCCAGGTTGACATCTCATCTTCAGGTATGCCTGGTGCTGCTCCTGGCATGCCGTCCTGCACTCTTCATTGAACCAGGGTTGATCCCCTGGCTTGATGGTAATGGTTGAGTGGGGGGCCATGAGGTCACAGATTCTGCTGGAGTACAATTCTGCTGCTGTTGATGGCTCACAGCATCTCATAGATGCCTAGTCCTGAGTTGCTTGGTCTGTTCAAAGTCTGTCCCATTTAGCATGGTGATAGTACCACACAACACAATGGAGGGTGTTCCCAATGTGAGGACGAGACTTTGTCTCCATGAGGTCTCTGCAGTGATTATTCTTTTCAATTCTGTCATTGACAGATGAATTTGGAGCCAGCAGATCAGTGAGGATGAGGTCAAAAATCTTAAAAACTTACTGTTATCCGTGGGGTTTCCTTGGGTGTCATTAATGCTCAGTTCAGAGACTTCCACGATCCCCTGAGACAACAAATTGGACATTTACAGCTTGCCTCAACATAGCTTTACTTATTGAAAACTATCTTTACCCACGACAGTGGAGCAGAATGTTAACTCTGGCAAAACCCGTTCCCTAATCAACTCATCTAGCGCTCCTTTCAAAAGTGGGGGCCATTTAGCACCTTTCATGCTATGTTGGCTTCCAGTTACCTGTACCAAAGCACACCTCCCTTATCAGAGATAAAGGCTGCCTTGTCATAACACCAGGATTATTGGATGTCACTGCCTTCCTTTGGTGAGCTGTCAATCGTTAGCATACATCTCATTGATGGTGTGCAAATTCAATAATGAGCGGTCTTGACACATTCCACCTCTGACTCGCATCAATGTGATGAGGCAAGTAGTGAAATGAGTGACTGAGTCAGATAAGGAAGAACTTGAATTAAAATAATGTGTCACTACATATTTATCATGTCCCTGAGTGCTTTGTGTATTGGAGGAATTGACCTGCTTTCGTCCTCAGTCTTTTCTGATGCGTCTATTGTGAGGCAGCTCATGATGGATCCGTTCCATTGTTTAGGGAGGTACTGTTTAGCCCAGGTTCCAGTTCTCAATTCTGAGGAAGGGTCACCGGACCCGAAACATTAACTCTGATTTTTTCTTCATAGATGCTGCCAGACCTGCTGAGCTTTTCCAGCAACTTCTGTTTTTGTTCCTGATTTACAGCATCTGCAGTTCTTTCGATTTTTATCCAGTTCTGAGTTGTTATTTGAATGGCTTAGTACATCTCTAAGTTGGAAGAGGCCAAGATGATGATCCTCTAACAATTAACTATTCGACAAGCCTTCTTTGTTGAGGAGCAAATCTGAGTAACCATCAGCTGCAGCAGGTGAGTGAGCTATTTTCCTTGGTATTGAATTAATCAGTTTTGGAGAGGGTTATGTGGAGGTGAGTATACTTTTATATCTCCTGGTGGTGGTATGAGCAAACAACTGAAAAATAAAAACAAGTTGATAGAAAAACTCATCAGATCTGGCAGCATCTGTGCAGAGAAATCAGAGTTAATGTTTCAGGTTGAGTGACCCTTCCTTTGAACAGATGGTAGCTAGGAAAGTTTTGGTTCATATGCAGAAGATAGGGTGGGGACAGGGGCTAAGGAGTAAATGATAGGTGGGGATAGAGCCCAAAGAGAGAGAAGAACAGTTGGACAGACAGTGGAGTGGATAATGATTTGTCTGGGAGGGTGAAAAACTATGAATGGGGACTGTTAGTGACTAGCAATGTGTTGTGTGTAATAGCTGACCGTGTGATAACAAGGCCTGGTGTCTGGGGTTTGGGATGAGAACATGGGAGAGCTCAAGACCTAAAGTTATTGAACTCGATATTAAATCCAGAAGACTGCAGCATCCCCAAGGAGAAACTAAGGTGCTGTTTTTCCAGCATGCACCGAGCTTCGTTGGAGCACTGTAAAAAGGACAGAAAAACTCTCTTATATGTCACCTTCTCAGCTCCAAAAAGGGAGTGGGCTTTTCTTCCTGTACCCCTCAGTTAACTTTCAGAACAAACACCTACACAATTCCCTTTCAACTCACTGATATCAGCAGGACCATAGGTCTCACTGAACAGCTCATTCCAAACATGAGCCATTCTCAGCTTTGTAATCTATAGTGATAAAGAAGTCATAGAAGCTTAGAAATAAGAGCAGGAATAGGCCATTCAGCCCCTCAAGCCATTCCATATGTTCATGGTTGCTCAGTGTCCTAATCCCACTCACCCCCTTCCATATGTCTTGATCCCTTTAGCAGCAAAAGCTATTTCTACCTCCTTCTTGAAAACGCATCATGGTATCATGGCCAGTGGCCGCTTTGCAGAACACCTGCGCTCAGTTCGCAACAAACAACTGCACCTCCCAGTCGCGAACCATTTCAACTCCCCCTCCCATTCCTCAGATGACATGTCCATCCTTGGCCTCCTACAATGCCACAGTGATGCCACCCGAAGGCTGCAGGAACAGCAAATCATATTCAGCCTGGGAACCCTGCAGCCCAATGGCATCAATGTGGATTTCACAAGCTTCAAAATCTCCCCTCCCCCAACCGCATCCCAAAACCAGCCCAGCTCATCTCCACCTCCCTAACCTGTTTTTCCTCTCACCTCAAGCCACACCCCCATCTCCTATCTACTAACATCATCCCGCCCCCTTGACCTGTCCGTCCTCCCTGGACTGACCTATCTCCTCCCTACCCCCCTACCTACACTCACCTTTACTGGCTCCATCCCCGCCTCTTCGACTTGTCTGCCTCCTCTCCACCTATCCTCTCCTCTATCCATCCTCTATCCGCCTCCCCCTCTCTCCCTATTTATTTCAGAACCCTCTTCCCCTCCCCCATTTCTGATGAAGGGTTTAGGCCCGAAACGTCAAGTTTTCCTGCTCCTATGATGCTGCTTGACCTGCTGTGTTCATCCAGCCCCATGCTTGTTATCATGGCCAGTGAATGGGTTACAATCATCCTTACATCCCTTCAATAGCAATTATGTAGTTCCTTTAATATGGTAAACAGTCATTCACTATGTCTATGTCTATTCACTATTTCTATGTCCCCTTTAACATAGTGGACCACACCTTCCTCCTCCAAGACTACCCTGCCACCATCCAGGTTGGTGAGACTGTGCACACCTGGATCAGTTCTTACCATCCTGCTTGTGGCTGGAAAACCACTTGCAGTGGCTTCTATGTACATCCCTGCACTGTTCCCGCAGTGCTCTGTCCTTGGTTGCCTCCTGTTTCTCATTTAGATGCTGCTGTGTGTGTTATCCAGCAGAAAAGTATCAGTTTCCACATATGTGTTGACATCACCTACCACCGTATCACCACCCATTCTCTCAATCCTTCTATTGTTGTTTAATTGTCACAGCACTACGCACCTAACATCAAGTACAGAATATCTGGAAAGTTTGCGAAAAACCAAAGAACTGCCCATGTGCTCTTCCCTAGACAGTGACTTCATCCTTCTGTTTAAGGAACCGTTTGAGGCTGAACCATGCTGCTTGTGACCTCGGGGTCAGATTTGTCTGTGAGGAGAATTTCTGACCAAAAAACCACATCATTACTGAGACCACCCATTTCCAAATCTGTCACACTGCCTGCATCTACACCTGTCTCAATTTATTAATCACCAAAACACTCGACCATTCCTTTCTTATTCTCGACTTCACTATTTCACAGCTGACTGGCCTACCCTCTGTTAATTGAGGTCATCCAAAACTCTGAAACTTGTATTCCAATTAGAAACAAATCCCACCTCCCATCAGCCCTTTGTTCAGTAATCTATATATGCCCTGGTTATCAGTGTTTCAATGTTAGCACTCATCATTGTTTTCAATTCCTCTAACCCCTCACTCTTCTCTATCTCTGGAATCTCCTGAAACTGAACAACTTTTTGAGGTAACAAGGTGTGGAGCTGGATAAACACAGCAGGCCAAGCAGCATCATAGGAGCAGGAAAGCTGATGTTTCGGGCCTAGACCCTTCTTCAGAAATCCATTCTGTGAGGCACCTTGTATCATTTTACTTGGAATGTTAATGGGGCTACCGTGATGAACCCTTATTTTTGTCAGAAATGTTTTGCCGAAAATCAATTTTCAGTCAAAATTTCAACATTCTAACATAACGTGTGTAGATAGTCCTAAGGGTTTGCTATTATTGATTGTTCAATTCTGGCCACAGTTTGAGAAGAGGACTTTTGTAAGTGCTTCAGTAAGCCACCGAGGACAGTTCCGCAGTTCTTGAAGAAACACGGAAAGGTTACAGTTATTTGGAGAAGGAGAAAATGTGGGTAGAATCTATGTTAGCGTAGGAGAGAAAGATTCCATTTTAGGAGTGCTACACATAGTTGTACTGCTGGGACAGCAGCTGAGCTGCACAGATTCTGTGTCGGAATTTCAGTAAAGAGTCAAGAGCAACTGGATGGTTCTGTAATAGAGTGAGGATTTTGAAGAAATCCAGGGGAACTAAGAAAGTGGGAGGGTCAGTGGCTCAGTTTTGAAGGAAGTAGTGAGAGGCTGGGAAGAAATATTTGAAGTAGTCATTTGGTCATACAGTCTTGAGCATTGGTGAAAATCTGAAGCATTGTCCAAACTTTTCATCTTGCATACATTAGTACAGTTTGCAAGAATATCACAGGGAAGGAAAATCAGAATTTCTGCCGTATGATTGATAATTGCTAATTGATTTGAGTTGATTTGATCGATTTGGTTTATTATTGTCATAAGTACCGAGGTACAGTGAAGACTTTTGTTTCGCGTGCAGTATAGGCAGACCTTACCTTACAAAGTGCATTATGGCAATAGAAGAGAGTGAGGAATACAATGTTACGGCTGCGGAGAAGGTGCACAAAGAGCGAGATCAGCATCAAATGTGAACTTTGAGAGGCCCATTCAGAAATCTAATAGCAGTGGAGAAGCCGCTGTTCTTGAATCTGCTTGTCCATGTGTTTAAGGTTTTGTATCTTCTGCCCAGTGGAAGAGGTTGGAAAAGATTGTAAGAGAATGGGGGAAGGGTCTTAGATTATGTTGACTGTCTACCTAAGGCAGTGAGAAGTATAGATTGAGTCGATGGATGGAAGATTGGCTTGAATGATGGACTGGGCCTTGTTCACAATTCTCTGTAGTTCCTTAAGGTCCTGGACCACGAAATTACTTTACCAATCCATGATGCATCAGCATAGAATGCTTTCTAAGGTGCATCTATAAAAATTGGTAAGAGTCCTTATGGAGGTGCCAAATTTCCTTAGCCTCCTGAGGAAGTAGAACTGTTTTATTGTGCTTTCTTGACTGTGGTGTCAACGTGAGTGGACCAGGACAGATTGGTGGTGATTATCACTCCTAGCAACTTGACGCTGTCAACCATCTCCACCTCAGCACCACTGAGGCAGAGGCGTGCCCTCAACCTTGCATCCTGAAGTCAATGACCAGCTCTTTCGTTTTGCTGACATTGAGGGAGAGGTTGTTATCTTTACACCATGCCATCATCATTCTATCTCTTTCCTGTATTCTGTCTCATGATTGTTTGAGATCCGGCCTAGAATGATGGTGTCGTCAGCAAACTTGTCAATGTAGTTAGGACAGAATTAGGCTATACAGTCATGAGTGTATGGGGAGTATAGTGAGGGGCTTAGTGTACAGCCTTGTTGGGGATTATCAAGGAGGAGTTGTTGTTGTCTATTCTCACTGAGTGCAGTATGCGGATCAGGAAGATGAAGATCCATTTGTAGATGGTGGAGCAGAGACCCAGGCCTCAGGGTCTGGAGATTAGTTTGGTTGGAATTATGCTGCTAAAGGTGGAGCTGTAGTTAATAGGCAGGGGCCTGACATGGGTATCCTTGCTGTTCAGATGCTCCAGGTTTGAGTGTAGGGCCAGGGTGATGGCGTCTGCCATGGACCTGTTGCGATGGTAGGTGAATTGCAAGGGTTCGAGGCAGGCTGGGAGGCAAGAGTTGAACTAATAGGTGAAGTCAGCTATTTCAAGCTGCCTCCACTACCATCAAGCCGAAGAGACATTTTGCATAACACACAGAGGAAAAATATGGTACATGAAATTCAGAGCTGGTGTGATCCCAAGTTTTTGGGTTCTGTGTCCTAAAAGCTGGTGAACCATATGAAACCTATATCCCTTTGGCTTTTCGGTTATCATAGCCTACGCTTACAAAATTCAAAACACAACGTCAACATAAAATGTGATTGCACATTTAGACAGCAATTAGTAAATAATCCCGAGTGTGCTAAGAATTACACTGACAACCAACATGGGGTTAGGCTCTCAGTGTGGTTCACTTGCTGGAAGCTTTCTCTATCAATAAACAGACCCCTTTTGCTTTATATAAGAAAGAAAATGTACACAACCAGTGTCTGCTTTAATTCAACAAAATAGGTGACAACCATTCCCTGGTTCAGGGAAATGCCTTGACCAATCAAGTCAATGTGCCTGGTTTAAAATTTAAATAATGCTTATCAGTTAACTGGCAGTCATCATCTAACTGGTACTCATAGCATTCTTTTTCTGTAGAATCCTCATTTTGGGTTAAATTGTGTGCAGCACTGCCCTGTTTCGGTCACACAATCATATTGAGAGAGTTGTGACATTCATAATTGATGCCAAGTTACAAAAGATCCCAGATTGCCATGGTATGAAATCACTGGCAGCAAACCAGATTGTGATCGTTATCTTCCTAATGCTGATGGTGAAACCAAGCTCTTAATCAGCATGGCAGAAAATTCATTTGCCGTTGCTGCTGTTCCTCATTGTGGAATGTTAATGTGGCGTGTTGTTTGTTGATGATAGCTTCACCTAGCTAGACTCCACAATTGCAAACAGTCTGCCACTTGAAGCTAAAACGAGCGTGCAGTGCAACAGCTGCTAGTGGTATGTACAAAGCTAACTGAGGGCATGCAGAATAACAGCAAACTGACTGGGAGCCCAAACAGGAGGTCTGCCAAGCCTTTGTCCTCAGTTCATTCCTCTGCAGTGGTCAGAGCTGGACTCACATGCTGGGCAGGGGCAAAGGCTGAACAGTTTCTGCCCTCCTTGTCATAGATATGTCCTTAGCATCTCTTGGTAGGACAAAGTACTGGCTCAGAGGCCCTGGAGCATGCTAATGGCATCAGCAAACACTCAGTGCTGAGCTTGTGATGTCTGCACTGGCTCAGCCATGTTCAGGGATGATAACCAGTTACCTAAGACCTTCTGTACAATGAATTGGTCATTGGACCATGACCTCCTAGGCATCTATATCACTGCTATAAGGTCACCTGCAAGCAAGATATGAAGATGACATATATTGAAAACTGGGAGATATTCACTGATGGATGACCACTGGAGACTGACTGTTTGAAATGGCATTACAAGAGGTGAGCAGAAATGTCTGACTAAGAAAAGGACCTAGAGAAAATAGAGGTAAGCAAATCATCCACGTTGACTGCCAGGCTAGAATAGGGTCCCTGAGACACATCAGGAAATGTTTGTCCATGATAAATTCACTGATGGGATATGAGCATCAATTACTGGGGCAACATTTATTTCCCAACCCTAATTTCCCTGAAGTGCTTTCCAGAGGGTAGTTAAGAGTTAGCCACATTATTGTGAGTGTAGATTTGCATGGACAAACCCAAGGAGGCAGATTTCATTATTTCCTTCCCTAAAGGGGCTTTAGAGATGGCGGGATTTTACCTTACGTTCCCCAGAGCATTAGTCTGGGACTCAGGATCACCAAGCAAGTGACATTACCAGGGTGCTAGCACAAACCATCATCTTATGAGAAAGCGGACTTGTTACCTTGACCAGAAAGCTATTATATAGGAAATTGTTTGTTTTCTGAAGTAAGTCTGTGTATTAAGAGTAGAAAAGTAAAATGCAGTCATTATTCAGGATAACTAGTGTAATTCAATCTAATTCACATTTTGTAGAACTCTTGGTCTATTAAGCTTTCACTTCTGCCTGCCTGATATATTTATCATGGCAATTTTATAAGCATCAAATGATGCTTTGCTGTCATTTGAAACTTAGAGTACTTCCAAATGAGTGGGGATCATTAGCAAAAAGCATTTAGCCAATGCAGAATCGTTCTCCATTAGAATATGTTAAATCAGTCTTAATTGTTCCCACAGGGTCTATAAAAAATATTGTGAATTTATAAAAGGACAAGTTAAAATGAGATTGGATTGGTCTTTTAGAAATTGGAATGATTACAGAACAGTGACCAAGATTGACAAAGATGCACAGCGTAGAATGTGTACTGTACAGAATGTGTACTGTATTGAATATGCATTGTATAGAATGTGCATCCTATAGGATGTGTTGCACTTCAACTGATGGACATAGCAAAGAAGATGCTCCCAGTATAAAAATAACACATGCTCCATATGGAGCTTGAAGTATTTATGCAGTTTGTCATTCTTTTCTCTAGCCCTGTTTTCAGGCAAATGTTAGTATGACTGCTATAAAAGAGTTGTCTCCCTGAAGATTAGAGGTTGACATTTAAAATACAAAATGTGATGTCTCCTTCTCTTTTTGCAAGATAAGTACAGATGTGCGACACTCAGTTCACTGTTGCAGCACTACCTTACTTTTCCGAGCTATTTTAGAATCCAATTTTATATCTTTAATAATTCAACGGCTTTTGCTCGATTCCGAAATCTATTTCAGCTCTCCATCGAACTGAGCAACAAAAGATTTCTTAAGTCTGCCTTATTTTAGTTTCAACATGTGCCCATTTATTTTACATTTTTAGCTCAGATTGAAATGATATGCTGGAT
Source organism: Ginglymostoma cirratum (assembly GCA_024137785.1). NCBI lineage: Eukaryota > Metazoa > Chordata > Chondrichthyes > Orectolobiformes > Ginglymostomatidae > Ginglymostoma > Ginglymostoma cirratum. Next base: position 774,283 of record JAHRHZ010000062.1, read on the forward strand.
TCTTCCATGCTATTTATTGTCTTGCATTCTGTTATCCGATCACTCGTCGATCTTCACTTCGCAAGACTGAGAGGTGCATGTTTCTCCAGTTATCTTCATATGCTTTAAAATAGAAAATAGTAAATATTCATACAGTGGTGTGAAGGTTTAACTCTCACATCAGCATTGTCAGAAGGAAACATTGAGACTTTCCAAATATGGCACTTTCAAACAGGAAGATGAGTCTTAGGTTGGTGAGCTTAGGTTGCTCAGTTCACTGTCCATATGTCCACACTTTCCAGATATCTTTTTATCCCTTTTCCTTCAACTATCCCCCTTCCTCAAACAAGTCACCTCAAGGCGCTGTGTGATATGTGTGGGAGGGAGAAAAGACTTGAAGATGAGGAGGGTGAGTTCAGTTAAGTTGGGAAGAGGCTTGGTGAGCACGGAGCAGTTGGGCTAAATAACCTGTGTCTGTGCTGCAAAGACTAAACAAGCATATAATCACAGAATTGTTACAGCACGCGCAGAAAGAGCCCATTTGGCCCAGCAATCCTGCACTGGCTTTTCATATAAGCATCATTACCTGGTGCCAGTCCCCTGCAGTTTCCCCATACGCTTGCACACTATTTCTATCCAGATAAGCATCCAATTCCCTCTTAAATGCCTCAATTGTTCCTGGCTCCACCACATTTCCAGACTGCACATTCCACACCCTGGCTACACACATCACCTTTGCTTTGTTTGCATATCACTTGAAATCATTTTTGGTACTTTGATTGGAGGGAGTAGTTTTTCCCCATCTGCTCTATCCAGCTCACTCATGATTTCGAAAACCTCTATGAAATCTCCTCTTAGCCTTCGTCTTGCCAAGCAGAACGGTCCCAACTTCTTCAGTCTATTCACAATCACTGAAGTTTCTCATTCCTGGACCTATTTTTGTAAAACACTTCTGCATTCTCTCTAATGTTTTCACATCTTTCCTACAATGTGGCACCGACAATGGTGCACAATACTCCAGCTGAGTTCTAACAAGTGTCTTTTATAAGTTCAGCATCATCTCCTTGTTCTGACGAAGGGTCACCGGACTCAAAATGTTAACTCTGATTTCTCTCCACAGATGCTGCCAGACCTGCTGAACGTTTTCAGCAATTTCTGTTTGTGCTCCCTCTCGAATTTATATTGTCTTTCAATATTCTTTTGATAAAAGTGATCAAACTTCTCAGCATTGAACTTAATCTGCCATCTTTCCACTCGCTCCACCAACTTGTCAAAGTCCTTTTGGAGTTCCTTACTGTCTTCCTCACAGTTTTCAATTCTCCCAAGTTTCATGTCATCTGCAAACTTTGAAATTGTCCCTTGCTCACCAGTTTCCTGATCATGAATATATATCAGGGAAAACAAAGGTCTCAATAATCCCCTGAGGGACTCCACTAACAGCCTTCCTTCATCTTGGTTCCCATTCCTGTACCAGTCTTGCAGAACTGAGTAGGTGATGTTGTTCCCAGTTGCTCCTAAGTGCATTATGCAGTAACATGCTGGGACTTGCTGGGACACAACCTAGGATCCTTTTCAATTCTATTTTCCTTCCGGAAACAGTTTGCCTATTCCTTCCTCCTGACCTTCACTGTATTTTTAGCTTTTCATTTCTTACCTTGATCGATTTCTGTCTCTGCTCCATTTGTTTTTCTTTATTTTCATCTCACTACTTCCCATTTTCCTCTGGCTTGTCCTCTTTCTCCAACTTCTTTTTGCAATTTTCCGTTATTTGTCCATCTCTCTCTTCACTTTCTCATCATCCCCCTTGCTGTTTTTTCCAGTTCAGTTTTAGATCGAGCTTGCTTTCACCTAGTTCATTGTGACGTCTTTTTCTTTCATTTGCTGTCTGTGTTTTTGTGGTTCTCTTCCTATTTTTCAGGCTGATACAATCTCCTGGCTAATCCACTTGGGAATGGTGCACACCTAACCCTTCCTCCCTGCATGGGATTTGAAACAAAGAAACATAGGCGACTTGCTCCACCATTCGATGTGATCATGGCTGATCACTGAGCTCAATACCCTAATCACCACCCCCCCGCCATATCTCTTGATCCCTTTAGCCACATCAGCTATATCGATCCACTTCCTGAAAACACAGAGTGTTTTGGCCTCAATCACTTTCTTTGACAGTTAATTCCACAGGCTCACCACTCTTTGGGTAAAGAAATTTCTGCTTAAACTATGACCCCTGGTTCTGGACTCCCCTATCATTGGTGGAGGGGACCAAAACTGCACATAATATTCCAGGTATGGTCTTACCAATACCCTGTATAATTGTAGCAAGGCATCCCTGCTCCTGTACTCAAATCCACTTGCTATGAAGGCCAACATACCATTTGCATTTGTCATCACCTTTTGCATCTGCGTGCTTACCTTCAGCGACTGGTTTTCAAGGACATCCAGGTCTTAGGAGAGCAGGAAAACTGATGTTTTGGGTCGGGACCCTTCTTCAGAAATGGGGGGAGGAAGGGACCTCTGAAATAAAGAGAGAGGGGGGAGTGGTGATAGCAGGAAGATAGTGGAGCGGATAGGTCAAGGAGGCGGGGATGAAGCTAGTAAAGGTGAGTGTAGGTAGGTAGTGGTGGGGATTGGTCAGTGAGATGGGAGGAGCGGATAGGTGGGAGACCTGAACCGTCAGCTTTCCTGCTCCTCTGATGCTGCCGGGCCTGCTGCGTTCCTCCAGCTCCGCACTGTGTTATCTCAGACACCAGCATTGGCAGTTCTTAGTGTCTCTGATATCCAGGTCTTGTTTCTTTTTCCAATCTATCACCATTCAGATAATAATTTGCCTTCTTGATTTTCATACCAAAGAGGATAACCTCACATTTATCCATACTGTACTTCGTCTACCATGCATATGTCTACTCACTCAACTTGAACAAATCGCATCTCTGCATGGTCCTCACAGCTCCCCGTCCCACCCAGCTTTGTACTCTGCCAATTTAGTTCCCTCGTCTAAATAATAAAGATATATTGTGATTAGCTGGGATACAGTCACTAATCTCTGTGGTTCCTCACTAGTGCCTGTTGGAAAAACTCGATTATTCCTAAAACTATTTATGTCTGCCAGTCAGTTTTCTATCCAGTAGGTACACACCCCCAATCCCATGTGTTTTAGTTTTATATACTAGTCCCTCATGTGGGACCTTAGCAAAGCCTTCTAAAAGGGTTACTGCATGCTCAGCAGCAACAGCTGTTACTGAGGAGTTTTACTTACATCTCCCCAGCAGAGAAGTCAATATGATGAAGTTCTCAGCTATTACAATATACGACAAGGACCGCAGCTGTGAACCTGTTCAGTCAGGATAGATGGGTTTGAATACAAATTGTAGCTGAAATTCCAGCTCTTAGTCCTGCTGTGCTCCTGGGATGATTAAATGCTAATTTATTTGCTGCTACTCTCTGAAGTTCTACGCTCAGTTTGCATATTCCGATTTACATACAATCTGCCACTTACTATTCCGAGTACCACATTTCTCTGTGACGTCTGCTGAGTCTAATATCCCATTCAAAGTACAAATTAGGTGAAAGAGTTTGAAGATCATGCAGACAGTTCAGCAAACCCTTCACTATCTAAATTGCTGTAGCTCTAAAACCCTCTGCAATCTCCCTGCTGCTCCTATTCTGGTTCTTTTGCACGTCTTCCAATTTTAATCCCTCCAGAATTTGTGTTTGTGTTTTCATGTACTGAGGCTATCAGTTCCAGAGTTGCCTCCCTAAATTCCAGATCTCTACCTGTCTCCCTGCTTTAAATCATTCTTAAAATGTATTTATGATCAACCTTTTGGTTCTGTGCATTTGGTTTAGTGTTCCTGTGAGATGTGCCGTTATGTTAATTGTTGCTGCTAAACTTTTAAACCTTGCCAGTTTCTGAATAAGACAAAACCAACCTTGACCTCCATGATATTGACCAACACTTGGAGGTGAGGTGATGGCCGAGTGATGATGAACTAGATTAATGATCTAGAACCAATCGATGTAACAATTACTGAAAAGTCTCGAAAAATAAATGAAACTACACAGAGGTCCTTTCGACCTAGATATCTGAAACAATAGACAGCACATGGAATACAGTGGTTCAAAAAGGCAACTCACCACCACCTTTTCAAGGGCAGCTGGGAACAGTGATAAATGATGGCTGAACTAGTGATTCCCACATCTGATGAATAAGTTAAACAAAATATAAAATGGTGTGTTTCAATTGTGTGTTGACAAAATTCTTTCTGTTTTTAACACCCAGGTTGATTTCATGAGTGTACCTACAGAATGTAATGCAAAATGATGAGTTTAGTTGAAACTATCTTTTTAAGCATATCAGAAAACCAAACATTTAACATTACATATCCCCTGATTTATTTTAACCTCTGCCCATTTTTGGTCTCTCTCTCTCTCTCTCCTTGTCTTTCTGCTATTCCAACTTTCTTTTCTTGTTAGTCATTCCGTCTCTTTTTGTTTTGCTCACAACCCTCAACTAAACCTGAGAGCCTTTCCCAAACTTTTCAAAGCATCCAAAGATGGTACAGGTCATACCCATTTGGTTATTCTTTCATAATGGTAAAGTACCTTGCTGGCTGTGGTTTATGAAACTCAGCACACACAGAGAATGAAGGCACAGTAATTATTTTCTGTTGCAATCTGTAAAGTACAACATTTGTGCATTGGCATCTTTGTACCATGTGTTTGTGTAAGGGGAGGAGATCGCCTAGTGGTATTATCACTGGACTGTTAATTCAGAGACCCAGATAATGTTCTGGGAACCTGGGTTCAAATCCCACCATGGCAGATGGTGGAATTTGAATTCAATGAAATATCTGGAATTGAGGGTCTAATAATGACCGTGAACCCATTGTCAATTGTTAGGAAAAACCCATCTGGTTCACTAATATCCTTTAGGGAAGGAAACTGCCATTCTTACCTGGTCTGGCCTACATGTGACTGCAGACCCCAGCAATGTGGTTGACTCTTAACTGCCCTCTGGGCAACTAGAGATGTGCAATAAATGCAGCCTGGCCAGCAATGCCCTTATCCTATGAATGAATAAAAAAAATGTTTGGTACCTAATTAGTCAACAAAAACAACAGTGTGTTATTGTTATTCAAATCACTGTCTTTTCAGGCATAAATGTAATAATGTGAAAGGCTTCGTTGAGTTCAAAGTGGGTGACAATTAACGATAGTTTATTTTTGAGCTACTGTTTATAATTACATTTTGTGAAATTTAATATCTGGAATTTTGCTTACCTGAGCTGTTAAGCTTGTTTCAGTGGAAAATGAATGCCACCGTGTCTTGCAATTTCAGTAATTCATTGGAGTGAAATTGTACTTTTCTTCAGTTTCTCTGGGGTATATTGATGTGCAGAGGGATCTGGGTGTGCAGGTCCACAGATCACTGAAGGTTGCAGCGCAGGTAGATAAGGTAGTGAAAAAGGCCAATGGCATGCTTGCTTCGTTGGAAGGATAGTATAGATAGGAAAGATATAAGGATAGCCAAGTTACGCTGCAGCTTTATTGAACTTTGGTTGGGTCACACTTGGAATATTGTATACAGTTCTGGTCACCACACTAACAGAAGCATGTGACTGCTTTGGAAAGGGTAAAGAAAAGGCTTGGCAGGATGTTGCCTGGTATGGGGGATTTTATCTATGAAGAAAAGTTGGATAGATTGGGTTTGTTTTCACTGGAAAGCCAGAAGTTGAGGTTTATAGAAGTTTATAAGATTGTGAATGACATGGATAGAGTAGAAAGTATGAGGCTTCTTCCCAGGATGGAGGGGTAAATTACTAGGGGACACAGGTTCAAGGTACAGGGGGGTAAGTTTAAAAGAGATGTGTGAAGCAAGTTTTTCACACAAAGGGTGGTGAGTGCCTGGAATGCGTTGCCAGAGGAGGTGGTGGAAGCAGGCACAATAGCAGCATTCAAGAAGCACCTGGACAAATACATGAATAGGAAGGGAGTAGAGGGATACGGATCCTGTAAGTGAAGACTGTTTTAGGACGGAAGAGCAAAATGTGTCGGCACAGGCTTGGAGGGCCAAAGGGCCTGTTCCTGTGCTGTATTGTTCTTTGTTCTTGGTGTGTTGTGTATATGTGAGACACAAACTCCAGAATTTCCCATGGGCATGCTGAAATACTTGACAGTAAACAATCAAAATTGAAGTTTGGATTTCTACAAAGTTTGTGTTAACAGCTGTTGAATAAACAGCTGGTGAGCAGCATTGCTGACAAATATTGGTGAAGTGCTGTAATTATCCACATATTCCATGTGACTGACATTCTTTCTATGTCCAGATTTTAGTCTACACATTTGACTGATCACCGTTATTTTCAATAATCTTTTGGCAAGTATTAGTTGAGTCAATATTAATAAAAAAAGGTGACTATTGTCTGCTATTGAGGAAATGCTTCAGAAAATATTTTGATTCTGCAGGAATGTTAATGAAATTGTAATTGGAGATAGACAAAGTTTCAAAGTATCTCAGTGACTTGATGAATCATTTTTGATCTTTCAAAAGAGAGTGTCATTTTTAACACTGTATTCTGAATGTTTTAGACTTTGCAGTCACCGTTGTGCAATTTGAACACAAAAGACATCAAAGAGCTCCCTAAATGTTGACAGATTATGTTTTGATACACCTTGAGATCAAGTTCTGATCTATGCTTTAAGGTGAAATAATCTCCCATTGTACAGTCGGTCATTGCTTGTCAAGGCTTTTTTCCACTTGTGACCCCATTTTGAGACTTGAAAATTTATCACAAATACCAAAATATGTGAGAGGCGGGTACAGGGAGGGAGAGTTGCGAGAGTGAAAGTGCTCCAGTGTAAAGTGGGGGCCTCATTGTTAGAAATGCGGCTGGTGTAATTCATTGAGAGCTCCATGGTGGCCATTATTGCCTTATGACCCCAAAATTACAGCTCACGATCCCACTTGGAGGTCCCACCTCTACCTTGGGATGTCTTAGTCCCAGTCCACCGTCTACGAAAATACTCCACCAATATAAGAAAGTGTGGGAGGAGCTGTTAACGAGGAAGTGAAGTAAAAATTAAAAGTAGAAGAAAAAGCTCAAACTCAAACGTTAAAGAGATAAAAGTCTTAAAATGACTTTCAAAAATGGAAAATTATCAAATATTCAACATTAGACAAGCAATAAGCAACAGACAAGCCCCTCGAGCCTGCTCCCCCTTTCAGTAGGATCGTGGCTGATCTGACATTCCTCATTTTTTTTTCCTGTCCTTTCCCAGTAACCCTTGATTCCCTGACTGACCAAGAATCTATCTACCTCAGCCTTAAATATACACAGGGACTCTACCACCACAGCTCTCTGTGGCCAGAGTTCCAAAGATTCTCAACCCTCTGAGAGAAGAAATTCCTCCTCTTCTCAGTTTTAAATTGGTGCCCCTTTATTCTGAGCCTGTACCCTCTGGCCCGAGACTGTCCCATGAGGGGAAATATGATGTTACCTTTTACCATTAAGAATCCAATGTGTTTCAATGAGAATGCCTCTCATTCTTCCAAATTCTAGTGAGTGGAATCCCAAACTGTTTGACCTTCATTCATAAGACAAAACCTCCATACCCAGGATCATCCTAGTGAATGAGAGACAACAAGGTGTAGAGCTGGATGAACACAGCAGGCCAAGCAGCATCAGAGGAGCAGGAAAGCTGACGTTTTGGGGCTGGACCCTTTCACCTTGTTGTCTCAGAATCTAGCGCTACGCCTTGTTGTCTCAGATTCTCCAGCTTCGGCAATTCCTACTATCTCATCCTAGTGAATGAACAGCCTCCAATGAAATAATAACTTTTCTTAAAAAACGGGACCAAAACTGCTCACAATACTCCAGATGTGGTCTCACCAGCATCTTGTACAGTTGCAGTAAGACTTCCCTACTCTTAAACTCCAACTCCTTTGAAATTAGGGCCAACATTCCTTGAGCCTTCCTGATTACCTGCTGCCCCTGTGTACTGCTTTCTGTGTTTTGTGCACAAGTATCCCTAATAACCCTCTTTGTGTTGCAGCTTTCTGCAGTTTTTCTTCATTTAAACAATATTCTTCTCTTTTGTTCTCCCTTCCAAAATAAACAACTTCACATTTCCCACATTATACTCCATTTGCTCAGATTTTGCCTACTTACTTAACCTATCTATATTTCTCTGTAAACTGTTTGTATCCCTCTCACAACATGCCTTTCCGCTGTTTGGATATGGCGCACCGACCTATGAAGAACCCCTTGTCCTCACTTGTTTCCTGAGCCAATTCTCTGTCCATTCTAAGAGATTACCTCCAACACCATGGGGCTGTTGTGACTTAATCCTTTGTGAGGTACCTTCTCAAATGCCTTTTGGAAGTCAAATGACAACACATCTACTGGTTTCCCTCTATCCAATCTGTTTGAGTCTTCCTCAAAAACTCTAACAAATTAATCAGGCACAATTTCCCTTTTATTAAGCCATGCTGACTCAGTTTGATTAGATTGTGAGTTTCCAAATGTGCTGCTATTACTTCCTTAATCATTAATTACAATAACTTTTCCAACAATAGATGTTAGGGTAATCGGCCTATAGTTACCCACCTTTTGCTTCCCTTTTTGAATAGGGATATCACGTTGACAATTTTTCAATCCTCTCATACTTTTGTAGAAACCAGAGATTTTTTTTTGCAAAAGCACTATCGATTTAACCACCATCTCTGTACTTACTTCTTTTAGGATCATTGGATGCACACCATCAGGGCAGGGGAATTTATCAGCCTTTAGCCCCATTGGTTTGTCTAATACTATTTCTCTAATGATCGTGTAGATAATTAATTTCTTCCCTGTATTCTTTAGCATTCATGGAATGTTCAAAATATTTTCCACTGTAAAGACTGATGCAATAAATCTGTTTCACTCCTCTGCTGTTTCCTCACCCATAACTGCCTGCCTAGATTCATTTTCTAAGGGACCTATGTTCACTTTGACCTCTTTCTTACTGTCAGTTTTTGTATTCCTCACTGGTTTGCCCTCTTGGTAATTCTCTCTCTTTTTTTTTAGTCTTCCTTCACTGGATTCTGAATTTATCCCACTCTTCAGGGCTCTCACTGACTTTTACCTCCTTATTTACATTTTCTTTCAACTTAATACTCTCCATAACTTCCTTGGTTAGCCACGATTGGTTTATCCCATTCTTAGGTGATGAGAAGTCAAACTGGAAATGAAGATCAAAGAAGTATTTTGATGAAATTATGACAAGGTTATCCAAATTTATTTATCATAGATTGAAGAAGTATCTTAGATTCTTTAAGAATGAAAACAACCCAATTTTTCGAAAATGGAATGCTTAAAAGATTAACAATAGATACAGAGGGGTTTTATAGTCACTTTGCCAAACAATCAGTTGCATTGGCTACCGATACACTGGAGTTTATAGAAGTATTTTGATTCACCAGTTATCAGGGAATGTTTAATGCCAACACGTGAGACCGATGAAAGTGTTCTTTGTGCATTGTGAAAATGTTGAGAAAACAGGCTGAACTGGATAAGCTATGCAACCTTTTCATTCCGGCCGACTTATGTCATGTTTGTATGACAGATTTTGAATGTTTTCCTTTGTCTTTGACCTAATTGAGACTCACCTTGCCAGAGATCTTCAGATGACCTGAGACACATTTTTGTTTGAAACCTCCAAACTATTTGAACCCTCTTACAATGTTTCCGAAATTAAAGAGCTTTCAGACTTCACCTGATAATTCAACTTCTCCCCCGTTAGTAACCGTCAAGTGAAAAATTCCACAGAATGTTAATTATTTGGCATACTTTCATCAGTGCCCAGCAAGAAATATGAACCTCACTAAGAAGGTTCATCACATGAGCCAAGTGTCTGTCCCATTCAGCTCCATGGGGACCCATGTCTTTGATGAGAAAGATCTGGACACGGCTGTAAAAAATTATGGTATCCAAGTCTCTTGCTGTCTCTGCTCAATGGCTTTGAATTTAGGCTCACTTCAGGGGTCAGTTAGTTCAGCTGGTTGGATGGCTGGTTTGTGATGCAGAGTGGCAGGCTGAGCTTTACTAAGGACTCTCCTCCTCAACCTCTGCCCTTGTCTGAGGTCTGGTGACCCTCAGATTAAACCACCATCGGGTCATCTCTCCCTAATGAGAGGGCAGCCCTATCGTCTGGCAAGACCATGGGGACTTTGCTTTGAGGGCATTTTACAAAATTTCTGTGATGCATTGATTATATTTTCAAAAGGCATTGAAGCTTTCGATATCTGAAGGAGGCAAAAATATCCAAAGGGTTTATTCTGCAGTAATTAGAAAAATTGGTTCTTTCAGTCAGTATCATCCAGGAACTTTGTAATAGACATTACTGCTGAAACAGTGTTTTGCTGCCAGTGAGCTGATTAGGTGGAAAAGTTCTTTGTACAAGAGTTTGCCTGACATTCAGTGATCCTGCTTCAGTATGAGTAGCTCAAATAGAACGCTATTTACAGAAGAATAAAGAATGGCTGGTCACAGTTACATGACGAACCCCTGTCAACCAGTTCGCGTCTGAGTGATTTGTTCATTAAGTGCTTGGATGTCTCAGGGTTCATGGCAGGAAACATGCTATCATCTCCTGGATTTTACAGTCATTCTTATTCAGGGAAAGGAATTGATTTGCCAAGGTAAGTTCACGCAATTCAAAGTGATTTTTTATGTTGTAAAACTGGTGGGCCTTTTGTAGAACATTGAAAAGAATGCTTGATTTGATTGATAATGAAGGCTGTAGCAAATTGGTGCACTTGGTCATGTGATTCCACACCTAATGAAATCCCGATTGTAGCTGAGTGTTGGAAAGTTTATTTCTAGGAAGCCGGAACATTGGCCTGGAGCAGAGCTGAATAGATTGCTGTTTCTTTTACTCAATGCCGGATATAAAAGGAACTTTTAAAACCAGGAGAGTAGAAAGTTTAAATTTCATATTATTGTTTACTCTCTGAAAAAGGTCAGCTGTTCAGCAATATCCAATGTTCCACTTCGATATTAAATTTTGAAACTTTTTAAAAATTCTTTGGCATGAAGCTTTCTGTCCTGGGGTCACGCAACAGTTTTGGCTCTTTTCTACGGTGTGGTGTTTAATGTTTTAGCGAAGATCTGTAGCTCGGGTTGTGGTTGTTGTTGGATGGTTCGCCGAGCTGATGGGTTTTTGTGCACATGTTTCATTCCCCTTCCAGGTGACATCTTCAGTGCCGTCTAGCCTCCGCTGAAGCGCTGTTATTCTGTTCTATTCTGAAGTTATATGGTCCGGAAACAGAACTACCCACCATAACAGACCTAGGTTGAGGGAGCTAGGGCTTTTATCATTGGAGCGCAGAAGCTTGAGAGGTGACTTGATAGGGGTTTACAAGATGATGAGAGGCATAGATAGAGCGGATAGTCAGAGACTTTTTCCCAGGGTGGAAATGACTATTACGAGGGGGCATAATTTTAAGGTGATTGGAGGAAGGTATAGGGGAGATGTCAGAGGTCGGCTCTTTACACAGGGAGTGGTGGGTGCGTGGAATGCGCTGCCGGCAGTGGTAGTGGAGTCAGATACTTTAGAGATTTTTAAGCGACTCTTGGATAGGCACATAGAGGATAGTAAAATGTAGGGTATGCAGGGTAGATTGATCTTAGTAGGATAATAGGTCAGCACAACATCGTGGGCTGAAGGGCCCGTACTGTTCTATATAAAAACTGAAAGCACTGCGAATGCTGTAAAGCAGGAACAAAAACAAAGTTGCTGGAAAAGTTCAGCGGGTCTGGCAGCATCTGTGAAGGAAAAAACAGAGTTAATGTTTTGGGTCCAGTGACCTTCCCTCAGACTGTTCTATGTACAGTTCTATGTTCTATGTAGACCATAAATGAAGAAAAACTGCAGAAAGCTGCAACACAAAGGGATTTCGAGGTACTGGTATGGTGTGTTTTCTTTTCCCCAGGAATTACTCACATGTTCATTGCACCAAAACAGAACTCACTGTCTAAGCTGTCGATAAATTCGATGTGACCTTCCTGTGTCATAAATTGCAACAGTGATTACATTTAAGAAAGTATTTCATTGGCTGGAAAACACTTTGTGAAATCCGGTGGTAATAGAAGCTAGAATACAAATACAATTCCTTCTTGCTTAAGAGCTTTCCCAGCTGTTTTCTGGTAGTCATATCAAAAACGCACAGAGATAATAAACCTGACAGCAGCTGCCATAGCCCAGTAACATTTATATTTTTAAGCAACATACAAACCCAAAATATAAATGGCTTTTTCACATCTGTATCCATTTTCATTCCTGCGCCATTTGGATATCTTTCTAAATGACTACACACTTTCTGCATCAACTCTTCAAACAGGGAAACCAGGCAGTTAGGATAAGATTTGAACTTTTAAGAAAGGTGGACTTTTCTTGAGGACTTTGCTGGCTAAACTTACAACAAAGTAGTTTTGAAGTGTAGCCACTGTGTTAATCAGGTTGATTAAAAATATCTGTAGTCCAAATTAAATGGACAAGATTGTGTTGAGGAAATGCTCACTTGCAAAGAGACTGCATGTCAAGTGGCTTATGGGAGATGTAGTGGCATGTTGGTAATGTCTATGCATTAGTATTCAGGAAACTTAGGATAATTTCCTGCTGATGTGAGTTCAAATCCCACAATGGCCAAGGCCGAATTTAATAAGAATCTGGAATTAAAAGGTAGCCATTTGGCAACTGTGTAACCACTGCTGACTGCCATAGAAAAAACCCATCCCTGTTCATTAATGTCATTCAGGGAAGGAAATCTGCCACCTTTACCTCATCTGGTCTACATGTGACTTGACACCCACAGCAATGTGAATGACTCTTAAATGCCTTTTGGGCAACAAATTCTGTCTTAGACAATGACACTGACATCCCATGATCAAGTTAAAAACAAACATAGAAAATGCAAAACACAATTTGTGCGCACCATGATCCCATAAAAAGTAGTGATTTAAATAGCTGCATCAGCTGATTTAAAAATGTAGCTAGGACATGAGCAAAACTCCCCAGTTCTTCTTTGAATGGTACCAATGAGATAAAGTGTGTCCAATGATACGACATTTCAGGGTCTCAATTGAAAGATGGAACTTCCAACAATGTGACAGTCTCTGAGTAACGCTCTGGATTACATGCTGATGGATCAGGAATAGAGATTGAACCATTGTCTTTCTGACTCTGTGGTGAGAGTGCTTTGACTGAGCTAGCCAAGTCTGAAGTCAGTATTCGACTGTGGTAATGTGTTGAATTCTGGGAAAAGTCCAGCAGCAATGAAAGGATTGTGTATGATGATTGTTTTTCTCTCAGAGATCATATGACTAATTATTGCATGTGGAACCATAATTGATTTCTCAATCGTTGGAATTGTTGTTTGCCACATTTTGGAATTCAGCCTCATTAAACACAAGTGGACTACTGCAGTTCCAAGAAGCTGTTCCTTCAGTGTCACTGGGTCAAAATCCAGGAACTCCCTTCCTAATGGCTCTCAGGGTGTACTTAATAGACTGCAGCAGTTCAAGAAGACAGCTCACTGCCACCTTCTCTAGGGGCAATTAGGGATAAGGGATAAATACAGCGATGTCCATATCCTGTGAAAGAATGAAAAACAAGTGCCGAATATCTGTGGGAAATAATATGTACAGTGATTTTATAAAATCATGTTCTAGTTTTGAAAAAAAATGAAAACATTATTTTTCGACTGAAGTAAGGATCAAATATAGTTTTACAGGTAGATACGAGCTAAGAGACACGGTTGTGCTGAAACTGGAGACAGTATGATAGAGCCCACGTTAGTTAGTGCAGAGATACTGCAGAGTTGCTCTTATGACTATGTGGTTGACTTTAAACCAGAGTTCCAGTTGTGCAGGTATACAGGAACTAAGCCAGCATTACATCATCACACTGGTAGTCTCTGTTGCCAAGAAACAAGTGTATAAATTGTAACTGGCATCAAGTTTGAATTTCCCTTGTCCTGATGCCAGAGTCCTCACAGTACAATGCCTACTACTGGAGAGGTGAGTTTCTTTAATAATTCATCTCCAAAGTACAGTTTTTGCACTGTATCAGTACTACTTAACTATTCGTTTTGGAATTCCAGCCGTATGGGATTAAACCAGTGATTACCTTACGATCATATTTGTTTACTTCCCTTTCCGTCTTGTCCTGCCTCATACAATGTGCAAACAATGACTGTAGCAACTGACTGTAAAGCTACATATTTTTGCTGTGTGCATTTATTCATTCTGAACTGCTTCCTTTAGATGGGTTGCTTACTCCTGTCTGCAGAGCTCTAGCCAACCCTACTTTCAACTTGTGTGAGATCTGTTAGATCAGTAACTACAATGAGGGTGTGTTTCCAAATTACCATTACAATTTTGAGAGTGTGTTGTATATCTGTGGTAAGGATTAATAGTGAAATTGATTTTTACAGGAAAATTGCTATGTTACTATGACTCAATTTTTTTGTGAATTCTGGTGCTGTTGCAAGAACGAGCATTCCATTTGTTCAACTCTTAGCTGTTTAAAAACTGCTGTTTGCTAAGAACTGCAGATTGCGTAAAATAGTTTTCATGTTGAACTTTCTACAAATAACTTGCAGCAAGTTGCCAACACACCTAGCAACCATTTAAATGATTTTTGTTTTATTCTGGATCTGTTTACCAAACACTTTATGGAGAATGACTCATGGGTTCAAAGTTCTTCCTGGGAGCAAATAGAGTTTATGTTGTGAAATAACTTCTCCATTGAATGTTCATTTGACGATTGTTTAAAAAATGGGTGCCACTGAAATGGGTTAATCGATTTGTGAATGAGTAATTGAGCCATACTCACCAGGCTGTTAATTTGCCTGGATGGGTCCAGCTCCAACATCACTTGAGAAGCTTGGCACCATCCAGGACAAAGCAACCCAACTTGATTGGTACCACATTCACAAGCATTCAGTCACTCTAACATCGACCCTCAGTAGCAATAGCATGTACCATCTACGGGACACACTACAGAAATTCGCCAACGATCCTTAGACTTCCAGACCCCTAACTACTTCCACTTAGAAAGACAAGGACAGCAGATGCATGGGACCACCATCACATGCAAGTTCCCTCCAAGCTACTCACTATCCTGGCTTGGAAATATATTGCCTTTCCTTCACTGTCACTGGATCAAAATCCTGGAACTGAATCCCTTATGAGACTAAGGGAGAACTCACACCAAATGGACTGCAGTGGTTCAAGAAAGCAGCTCATGACCACCTTCTCAGGGAGCAAGTAATAATGAGCAATAAATGCTGACCCAGCCATACACATATCCCATAAATAAATATTATTAAAAACTGATTGCAGCCTGAGTGACAACATAGGAATGATAATTATTATTGTGAGAAGGGACATTGAGAGGGTTCTTGATTCGGATCACTCTCCAATGACATAAAAACCAAAACAATTTACTGTACAGAAGAAGGCTGCTAAGCCTGTAATATCTGTGCCAGCTCTTTGATGGAGTAATTAACCCAGATCTCTCTGGCCTAATCTTTCAATAATCAGGCATGTTTCACTGCTTCAGACATTGATCCACTTTATTTTGCTACTGGGAAAAGCCAAAACAATATATCACTCTGCTCCATGTCAAATATGTCTTTGTTCATTGAAGAAAATGCTGAGATTTTACAGGGTGCTTCAACTGGAGATGGTGACCCTCAAGGGGGAACGGTACCAAGGAATTCCTGTGGTGTGGAAAGAGGTCATTCAGCCCATTGAGTCTGCACTGACTCTGCAAAGAGCATTCCACCCCCATCCCCCTGACTGCTGTATCACCATAACCCAGATTTATCATGGCTAACCTACCTAGCCTTCATATCGCTGGACACTAAAGGCAATTTACCATGGCCAGTCCACCAATACTGCACATTTTTGGCCTGTGGGAGGAAACCGGAGCACCTGGAGGAAACCCACGCAGACACGGGAAGAATGTCCAAACTCCACACAAACAGTCAACCAAGGCAGAAATCAGATCTGGGTCCCTTGTGCTGTGAGGTAGCAGTGCTAACCACTGAACCACAGTGCCACCCAGTATTGGTGGCAAAGGTACAGAGTTTGTGACTAGGACTAATACTAATGACATTGCTTCTGCCTAAGTCTTACCTGGAGGAAGTTGTGGCTTATTTAAAAAGGGGTGAACTTGTCAGTGCAAGGATCTGAAGAAAATGGAAACTCCTCACATAGACACATGAAATATAATATTTAGTTTCCTTTATATATTGTGAACCTACATCAGTTTAGGCAATACACTTTAACATGACAATAGGGGTAGGTCTGTCAGAAAGGTTTTGGATTTAGTCAGACCATCATGACACAGAGAACCTCTAACACAAGGCTTTAAATGTAGATGGGCATTTCAGAATCGCATGAAGGTGTATTGCTTTGCGATTGAGATGCTGTCTTTCAAACAAGTCTTTACATTTAGGTTCTTTCCATCTGTTTGGTTAAAATAAAATGATACAGTTCTTGTTTGTGGGCCTGTGGTGTATGTAAACAGGCTGCCACAGCTCTCAATGTAGTAACAGTGATAGAACTGAATGAATTGGCTTTGAAGCATTGTGGGATGCTTGTGGAAGTGAAACTTGTGGGATGCTTGTGGAAGTGAAACATGCTATAGCAATGCGTGGTTCTTTTTTAACTTTTGTGTTGTTGGTGCTTTCTAAGTCCTTTGCTTTCAGTACCTTGAAAGTGTGAAGGCAGAATTTTATACTGTCCCTCTGATCTGAGGAGAAATGCATACTTTGTGATTAACACCTTCCTTGACATCCCTGATATAATCTTCGGACTGATGGAGATTTTTTTCAGCAAATTCCCTGAATTTAGGGCATGAGTGCATTTTTATTATGCTGCCCCATTGGGACTGTTACTAGCTCATAGCGTTCCATTCCATGAAAGATCACGAGGAATTAAAATAAGTTATTCACACATGTAGAAGGCACCTCAGAGATCTTCTTTATGGGATTTCAGTCTTGTATGTCACAGGTCTTGATCAATTTCCAAACCTTTAGTTGTAGTTGCCACATATGGAGGCAGTGCTGGTGTAGTGGCAACATCACTAATCTAGCAATTTCTGTTTTTGTCTGCACGCTATGCCAACTTAGTCTTTGCTCCAACAGTGAGGAGGAATTGTTGGATGGGGGTTAACACGATGCTCATAAAATGTATGCTATGAATTGAGACATTTTAGGTGATTACTTTTTCATTTCTATATGGAAGAAGATCTACATTTGAAAAAACGCACAAGTCCCAAACTCAATGTACTAAGTTTTTCCTATTT
Organism: Ginglymostoma cirratum; assembly: GCA_024137785.1. NCBI lineage: Eukaryota > Metazoa > Chordata > Chondrichthyes > Orectolobiformes > Ginglymostomatidae > Ginglymostoma > Ginglymostoma cirratum. The sequence continues at coordinate 791,616 of JAHRHZ010000062.1, forward strand.
TAAAACCTTTTAGTGCCCAAGAACTCCTGATTGAAATTGATCTTTTTCTTTTTGTCTTTCTCCAGATTGAAAATATCGATGTGTGCCTGAGTTTCTTGGCTGCCAAAGGCGTGAATATACAGGGTCTTTCTGCAGAAGGTAAGAAGTTACTCCACATCATTTATGCAGAGTGTTAGAAGTCTAGAGCACAGACAAAGGCCCTTCAGACCATCACATCTGGCCAGTCAAAAACAACTACCTAACTATTCTTAAGATAGCAAGAACTGCAGATGCTGGAGTCAGAGATAACACAACGAGGAGCTGGAGGAACACAGCAGGCGAGGCAGCATCGGGGAGATGGACCCTTCAGGTCGGGACCCTTCTTCAGAAATGGGGAGGAGGAAGGAAACTGGGAAATAAATGGAGAGAGGAGGGGTGGGGCTGGGGAATGGTTGGTGGGATGGTGAGAGGTGAGTGCAGATGGGGAGTGGTGGGGATTGGTCAGTGGGATGGGTGGGGTGGATAGGTAGGAGAGAAGATGGACAGGTTGTATCAGGTCAAGAGGGTGGGAGGAAGGATGGGTGGGGTTGGGGAAAAGTAGGTGGGCTGGTGATAGGTTAGATGCAGGTAGGGGAAAGTGGGGATTGGTTGGTGGGAAGGGTGGGGAGGATTGGTGGGGAAGAAGATGGACATGTTGTCTCAGGTCAAGGAGGTGGGGACAAGAGGAAGGGTTGGACATGGGATGAGGCCGGGGGTGGGGAGATTTTGAAACTGGTAAAATTCATGTTTGGGCCATTGGGCTGTGGTCTCCCAAGGTTGAATATGAGGTGCTGTTCCTCCAGTTTACATGTGGTGTCATTATGAAGCCAGAGGAGGCCCAGGATGGACATGTCATCCAGGGAGTGGGAGGGGGAGTTAAAATGGTTGGCGACCGGAACGTGTTTTCAATTATCACGTACTGAGCACAATGCTCTATGAAACGGTCCCCAGGTCTGCGTTTGGTCTCACTGATGTAGAGGAGGCCACATCGGGAGCAACGGATTCAGTAGACCAAGTTGGAGGATGTACAGGTGAATCCCTGTCGGATATGAAAGGTTTGCTTTGGGCCTTAATGGAGGTGAGGGGGGAGATGTAGGGGCAGGTGTAGCACTTTCTATGGTTGTAGGGAAAGGTGCTGAGTGTGGTGGGATTAGTGGGGAGACTGGAGTGGACGAGGGATTTGCAGAGTGAGCAGTCCCTGTGAAAGACAGATGGGGTGGGGAGGGAAATGCCTCATTGGTCGTGGGGTTGGATTGTGGGTGGCAGAAGTGACGGAGAATGATGTGCTGGATGAGGAGTTTGGTGGGGTGGTATGTGAGGACCAGGGGTGTCTGTCTTTATTTTTGTTGGGAGCAGGGGAATTGAGGACCGAAGTGTGGGAAATGCAAGAGATGTGGTTGGGGGCATTTTTGAATACTGGAGGGGACGTTGCGGACCTTGAAATAGGAGGACATCTGGGATGTCCAGGAGTGGAACCCACTGACTGATCCCCCCCACTCCCTACCTATCACCATCCCACCTACGTTCCCCAGCCCCACCCCTCCTCTCTCTATTTATTTCCCAGCTCCCTTCCCCCTCCCCATTTCTGAAGAAGAGCCCTGACCCAAAACGTCAACTTTCCTGCTCCTCTGATGCTGATTGGCCTGCTGTGTTCCTCCAGCTCCACACTGTGTACCTAACTATTCTAATCCCATTTTTCAACACTTGGCCCATAGCCTTGCATTCCTTGGTATCACAAGTGTACATCAAAATGTTTCTTGTCTGCCTCTACCGCCCTTACAGACAGTGAGTGCCAGATTTCCACGAACCTCTGGGTGAAAAAAAACATTCCTCACATTTCCCCTATGCCTCCTGTTCCTTACCATAAGACCATATGATAAAGGAGCAGAATTAGGTCATTTGGCCCATTGAGTCTGCTCTGTTATTCAATCATGGCTGATATGTTTCTCAACCCCCATTCTCCTGCCTTCTCCCTGTAACCCTTGATCCCCTTACCAATCAGGAATCTGTCTATCTCTGCCTTAAATACACTCAATGATTTGGCCTCCTAAACCCTCTGCAGAATGAGTTCCACAGTTTAGCTACCATTTGGCTGAAGAAATTCCTCCTCATCTCAGTTCGAAAGGGTCGTTCCTTCACTCTGAGGCTGTGCCCTTGTCTTTTCTACTGTTGGAAACATCTTCTTCATGTCCACTGTATCCAGGCCTCACAGAATTCTGGAAGTTTCAATCAGATCGCCACTCATTCTTCTAAACTTCATCAATATTCCAAATGCACTCTGACCAGAGCCTTATACAGCCTCAGCAGTACGTCCCTGTTCTTGAATTGTAGCCATTTCAAGGGAATACTAACATTGAATTTGCCTTTCTAACTGCCACCGAACCTGCATGTTAACCTTAAGAATATCCTGAATTAGGACTCCCAAGTTCCTTTGCGCTTCAGATTTCCAAAACCTTTCCCCATGAAGAAAATAGGCTAAGTCTCTATTCTTCCTACCAAAATGCATAGCCTCCCACTTTCCCGTATTGTATTCCATCTGCCACTTCTTTGCCCACTCTTTTAACCTGTCCAAGTCCTTCAGCAGTCTTCCCATCTCCTCAACATGACCTGTCCCTCCACCTATCTTTGTGTTATCTGCAAAAGTAGCAGCAATGCCCTAAGTTCCTTCATCTGCATTGTTCATGTATAACCTGAATAATTGTGGTAGCAACATGGACCCCAGTGGAACTCCACTTCTCATTGGCTGCAACCCTGAAAAAAACACCTTGGCTCCCAATCTCTGCTTTCCACCAGTCAGCCAACCACCTATCCATGCCAATATCTTGCCCGTAACACCATGGGGCTGTTACCTTATTTAGCAGCCTTCTGGAAATCTAAATCGATCATGTCCACTGGCTCTCCTTTGTTTCACTTGCTCATTACTTGTACAACGAATTCTAACAGATTTTTCAAGCATAGCCTCCCTTGATGAAGCTGTGCTGACTCAGCCCTATTTTACCATGCACTTCCAAATACTCCACAATCTCACCCTCAATCATGGACTCTAAAATATTACGAATGACTGAGTCAGGCTAACCAGCCTATAGTTTCCTATCTTCTCTTTCCCTCCTTTCTTAAACAGGAGTGTTACATTAACCATTTTCCAAATCTCTGGAACGCTGCCTGACTCCAGTGATTACTGAAACGTTACCACCCAATACCTCCACATTATCCTCAGCAATCTCCTTTAGAACACCAGGGAGGTAGTCCATCTGCTGTCACTGATTTGTCTACCTTCAGATCTTTCGGCTTCTTCAACATCTTCTCCTTAGTGATAACCACTACACTCACCTCTGCCCCCCAACTCTTTTGAAGTTCTGGTATGCTACTGGTGTCTTCCCCTGTGAAAACTGATGTAAAGTAACTATTCAATTCCTCTGCCATTTCTTCAGTTCCTGTTACTACTTCTCCAGCCTCATTTTCCAGCAGTCCAATGTCTGATCTTACCTCTCTCTTACCTTTATAGATATCTAAAAATACTCTTACAGTCTTCTTTTACATTATCAGCTGGCTTACCCTCATATTTCATCTTATCCCCTTTTTTTTTTTTAGTTGGTCATCTGCTGGTTTTTGAAGGCTTCCCAATTCTCTGGTTTCCCAACAATCTTCACCACATTTTATGATTTTTCTTTTACTTTTGTGCTACCCCTGACAATCCTTGTCAGCCATGGTTGCCTCATCCTCCCCTTAGTATGTTATTTCTTCGTTAGATGAATTTGCTCCACCGTCTTTCCTGCTAGGCTCCCCTTCCAACCAACTCTGGCCAGCTCCTCCCTCGTAGAGTTATAGAGTCAGTCATACAGCACGGCAACAGACCCTTCGGTCCATCCAGTCCATGCCAAACATAACCCCAAACTAAACTAGTTCCATCTGCCTGCTCCTGGCCTATATCCCTCCAAACCTTTCCTATTCATGCATCTATCCAAATGTCTTTTAAATGTTGTAAATGTATCCGCACCTAGCACTTCCACAGGAAGTTTATTCCAAACATGAACTACCCTTTCCTTAAAAATTTTGCCTCTCACGTCTTTTTAAATCTTTCTCTTCTCGCCTTAAAAATGTGCCCCCTAGTCTTAAAGGCAACTACCATTAACTCTATCTACATCCTCCATTATTTTATAAACTACCAGGTCGCCTCTCAACCTCCTAAGCTCCAGTGGAAAAAGTCCCAGCCTATCCAGCCTTTCTTCATAACTCAAATCTTCCATACCTGGCAATATCCTGGTAAGTCCCTTATGAACCCTGTCCAGCTTGATAATATCCTTCCCATAACTGGGTGACCAGAGCTGGACACAGTATTCCAGAAGAAACCTCACGAATGTCCTGTACAACCTCAACATGACTTCCGAACTCCTTTACTCAAAGGACTGAGCAACGAAGGCAAGTGTGCCCAACGCCTTTTTAACTGCCCTGTCTGTACGTGATGCAAACTTCAAAGAATTATGTACCTGCGCACCTAGGTCCGTCTATTCTACAACATTACCCAAGGCCCTACCACTAATTGTATAAGCCCTACGCTTGTTTGTTGTACCAAAATGTAATACCTCACATTTATCGAGATTGAACTTCATCTGCACTTTTTCAGCCCATTGACCCATTTGGTCAAGATCCCTTTGTCTTTGTAGTTACCTTTACTCAATGGTAATACTGTTACATCTGACTCCAGCTTCTCCCTCTCAAACAGCAGGATGAATTCTATCATACCACGATCACCGCCTCCTAGGGGCTCTTTCACGTTAAGCTCCATTATCAAGGCTGCCTCATTACACATCACCAAATCCAGAATATCCTGTTCCCTGGTGAGGTTGATCCCAAGATGCTCCAAAAAAAGCCATCTCATAGACATTCCACAAATTCCTTTTCTTGGGATCTGCTACCTACCAAATGTTTTATGTTAACCCTTACCTTAAATCAATGTCTCTTGGTCATTGATCCCTCCACCAAGTGAAAAAAAGTGCTCTTCATAATTTTATACATCTCACTCCGTCTCAATCTCCTTTGTTCTAAAGAGAACTATCCCTGTCTGTCCAATCTCTCTTCATAACTGAATCTCTGCAGCCCAGGCAGCATCCTGGTAAATCTCCTCTCCACCCTCTGCCAAATAACTATTGCTACCGCAAAAAAATTGTTGCATATTAACTTGGCATTCAGGACTTAAGCCCAATGGAGTCAGAACAGTCTCATTTATAAATTCTTGCATTAAAACTATTCGTAACAGGTGAGTTTCATAAACTCTGATAAACCATCAACAAGACTACAGTCAAAATCCATTCCAAGTAGATTAAAACAGCTGTATTAGCCTTCACTTCTTGGAAAATATGGCAGAAAACCAGGTGGTAGTTGAAGGAAATATATTTGGCTTCTGTTGAAGGTCTGACGTATAAAATACTAAGCAAACTCTAAAAACAGTGTAATGTTCTACCTGATGTTATTATTGGACATGTCAAGTCCAAGATAAAGAACTGGCTTAATAGATCATATTTTGATTTGTTTTGGTTTTAACAAGATAGTCTTTCACTTAAAAATAAGCAGATTATGCAGCAGGTCTCTCTTTAACAGTAATGCAGAAGTCTATTAACAACAGCAATTAAGGTAAAAAAGATAAAACCAAGCTATCTGCTTATAGCACCATGTCACATATTCACAGCAAAGGTATAGAACATAGAACATAGAACATTACAGCGCAGTACAGGCCCTTCGGCCCTCGATGTTGTGCCGTATCAACCCATTAATCCCAAAATGCCCTTCTATCAATTGAAAAGTAAGAAAACAACTTTTGCATAGTACCCCAGTGCAGTACCCAAAACATCATCAATCACGGAATTGTTAATAGTATTGAAGGAGACCATTTGGCCCATCATGCCTGTACTAATTCTATTACCTAATGCCAATTTTCTGCCTTTTCCCCATATTGCTGCACACAATTTCAGTATAAATAATCATCCAGTGTTATCTTGAATTTCCCAATTGAATCTGCCTCCACCACAATTTCCAGGTAGTGCGTTCCACACCTACCTACTCACTGAGTGATAAAGGCATTTTCTCTGATGTGACGATGAGCGTGCTTCATTTGCACATCACTTTAAATCTATGCCCACGGGTTCTTTTTTCTTTAGGAATGGGAACAACTTCTCCATATCTACTCTATCCAGTCCATTCATAGTTGTGCAAACCTTGATTAAATACTCTCTCAACTTTCTCTCCAAGGAGAACAGCCCCAAATTTTTCAATCCTTGCTCGTGGAATACTCATACTGGAGTCCCTGTACCTAACAGTTTTGTGTGAATAAGTCACTTTTGGTTTCAATTTTAGACAGAAACTGCAGAAAGCCTCATCCTGAACCTATCTGTTGTGAAGTTGGGGAGCATACTTGTGGATTAGAAGGCAGGAAGTTAGATCTTGGTGTTTGTAAAATGCTAGGGGGAAGCATTGTGTGGTCTCTTTAAAAGATGATGTGCTTTTTCTATGCTTAGAATGAAAATGGATGCCTGTGGGCAGTAGCTTGAAAATTTGAAAGTACACTGAGAGCACCTGATTTGAAACATTTACATTAAAAAGCTGTACAGTTAACAGACCAAGCAGCCATTTTTACCAACAGGGTTTTGAATTTAGCCAATCAATTTGAACCAGGCACTTTAATACCAGAAAAACAATTAAATTTAAGTCTGATGGTTTTGACAATATAGGACCAATTGTATTGTAAGAAATAGATATATCATCAAGGGAGTAAAAGAAGAGGGCATTTGGACAAAGAAGGATAGCAAACTGCCATCTGCCAGAGTTAACAGCCCTCAGCTCTCAAGAGAGAATCGCTGGCTCTTACAGACTCCTCTGTGTCTTAGAGAAAGCACCATCTAAAGAACAAAGGTACCTATGGCACAACTAGTGACTATTCCTGACAGAACAATCGATGGAGAAGGCACAGAGCATTCCAGAAGACATGTAACCTGGCTGTAATTTTGAGAGACTAAATTCTATTTTCATTTTATAGAAGTGGGACTTATATTTATTGGAACAGAATGCCATTATAATCTTGTTTTATTAAGGAAATATTTAGTAGTTAGAAAGGATTTATTCAGTTTGTTAATAGTATAGTTAATTTGTTCACTGTTAGATAAATAAATTGTCACTTGTTGATTGTAAAGTGACTGTCAGGGATTTATTTTGTTTAACCTCTGGAAGATGCTGAAAGATAGGTTACACTGCTTTTCACACTCCTTTTACAGATTATAGGGCAAGGTGCTTCTCTTTGAGTGTTTCAGTTTTATTCGCAGAAGGGGTCAATTCATAACATATCATACACCTACTTAAATGAACTCAGCTTTAAGTAACATCTTTAGGGTTTTATCCCAACACTCTAGATCTGGGGCTAACACTAATTCCTCACTCTAAACTAATCTAGTTTGCTATAAATCCTCCGTTCTCAGGAGCACTGGTCTATGCATCCATCCTATTCCATGGACTTCACAGCACTCCAAGTAAAACTGAAACCAAAAACCTCCCTCTCTAAGCTATGGGTTTTTCCCTTAAGCATTAAATAATAGTTGCAGATGTCTTAAAAATCTATGAGTCACATTATTGACCTTGTTGTGTTGCAAAGCAATCTAAGACAAACAAATAAATTCCATTTGTGATGCATGCATACCCACTCACCCTAGTGGCACATCTCAAAACCTGTTTTAAAGGAAATCATCCTCTCCTCTATCCATCCTCTATCCGCCTCCTCCTCTCTCCCTATTTATTTCAGAACCCTCTTCCCCTCCCCCATTTCTGATGAAGGGTTTAGGCCCGAAACGTCAAGTTTTCCTGCTCCTATGATGCTGCTCGACCTGTTGTGTTCATCCAGCCCCATGCTTGTTATCTCTATTAAAGGAAATCACCATGCCTACAGAAATACTTACAAGTTTGTAGAATGCTAGAACCCCTACAGTGCAGAAACAGGCCCTTTGGCCCAACAATTCCACACCGACCCACCGAGCATCCCACCCAGACCAATCCCCCTATCACCCACCTAACCTACACACCCCTGAACACTAAGGGCAATTTAGCATGGCCAATCCACCTAGCCTGCACATCTTTGGACTGTGAGAGGAAACCAGAGCACGCGGAGGAAACCCACGCAGACACAGGGAGAATGTGCAGACCCCACACAGACAGTCGCCCAAGGGTGGAATCGAGCCCAGGTCCCTGGCGCTGTGAGGCAACAGTGCTAACCACTGAGCCACTGTGCTGCCCACAAAGTTCATTATTAGCTTCAGAAAACCGGCAGTTAGAAACACAAAAACCAAAAACCCATACTTATAATAAATGATATTAAATGTAAATATATAAATCCCACAGTTTACAATACAATTGTGAATGTTAATTTGCTTCCTCACAGTTTTTTGAGCTGGTGCCAGCAGGGTTTGTAAAACTGTTTATCATTGTGGCTTTTGCAAAGGTTTTAAATCCATCTTGAAAGCCTCTAGAGAAGGCAAACAATGGTGGCAACTCAAAACGCTGGAGGCATGTGGAAATTTCCAAGACGAAAATCATGCTCAATTTAAGGCTCCTTTGTAAGATGATTTATTTCCAGTTTCCTTGTAATAATCATGTATGCTTCTCCGATTTCCTTCTGGTTGTAAATCCAAAGAGCAGGAGCTTAATTTACTTGTGTGAATGAAACTGTTGCTATCTAGTTCTTAACAATTTTTGCATCACTTTTGTGGGTAATTCTTATGCTTTGTTAAGGATCTGTATCATCGTTCTGTGAAACCATTGCTGCCATATTAAAAAAATTGTACTTATGGGAAAAAAAACTGAAATCCTTTTTCTGTTTCAATTGTAGGGTAGCACTTTTGTCCACAGATTCTTAAATGCTATTCAAAAACTCATGCTCTGAAAGAAAACTGTTTAGAAAAATGAACAGATTGTGGAAGTGGTGAAGTAGAATGATGGGTTGGATGGTCTGGATATTGAGTTTTGAGGCGAGTTGTGGGAGTCAGGAAATTAACCTGGCTTCGTTCACCCACCTTAGGAGAAAGTTCAGGATTTTCATTGTAGGGAAGGCATTTGATAACCAGAGTCAGGACCCACCCGTGGAAAGCATCTGCCAAGGTGCGTGCCCCGGTTGTATTAATAATGCCAAAACAAAGAATTGCCCTTTAACTAACACACCTCCTCACTCCCACATAGTTCCCATATCCCATCTATGGCCACTAGTCCACTTCACTTCCCCCAGCTACATGCCCCTCACACATACCACCTCCCCCCCCCCCCCCCATCATGTTAATAGATGGCACTTCCATACCCATTCACCCAATCTAACTCTGATTAGAACCAATCAGCCCTAGAGTGATAATGGCATATATTTTTTAAAAGCTGCATTTTCAAAGACCACTAAAGTGTTAATTATCTGAATTCTTCAAATGTGTCATAACAGAGAGTGTAATCTAAAACCTCTTCATCCAGTGTGAATTGTGAATCAATAGGTGTCAAGTACTGTTTTCAGTTGGGGTCAGCAGTTTCAACACTTTAATGGATGGCTGGACTCTCAGCCTTAGAAGTGCTGGAAATGAAGTGCGTGAGGAGCCACGAGGATAGGTGGAAGAGCATGGAATGGCGTGGAAGGGATGGGCAAGAAATTCTGAATTTACCTTTCAAAACGTTGCCACATTCAGGCCATGATTCATAACGCATCTGAGGCCATGAACTACAAGTCCTTTAAACATCTTGCTGACTCAGTGAAAGTGTAAGAGGACCAGCGCAGTCTTATCTCTGCAGTAGAGCCAGTCAGTTCAGGAGCACAGGCTGTGAGAGTGGGTGAGGGTTAAGATCGCACTCAGCTTTGATGCCATGTGATAAAATGATCCATTCACCCCTTGATATATTACTTGTACAAGGTGTTTGAGGTAACCTCTTGGTCTTCCAACAGTCTTATGCTTTGTTAAGGGTCTATGTCATTGTTTTGTGAAACCGTTGCTGCCATATTAAAAAGAAATTCTACTTAGGGGGAGAAAAACTGAAATCTTTTTTCTGCTTCAGTTGTAGGGTGGCACTTTTTTCCGCAGATTCTTAAATGCTATTCAAAAACTCTTGCTCTGAGTAGGGAATGAGACAATGGAAGCAGGCAGAGGCAGTAAAGTGGTAGTGAGTTTCAGTCAGCCTTTTAAATCCTGAGTTTTGATGCTATGTTAATGCTAATTCAATGTACAACACCAATAGCTGTCAATACTTGATAACAAGGTGTGGGGCTGGATGAACACAGCAGGCCAAGCAGCATCATAGGAGCAGGAAAGCTTGACGTTTCAGGCCTAGACCCTTCAT
>JAHRHZ010000062.1:811977-872375 GCA_024137785.1 Ginglymostoma cirratum
GTCTAGGCCCGAAACGTCAAGCTTTCCTGCTCCGATGATGCTGCTTGGCCTGCTGTGTTCATCCAGCCCCACGCCTTGTCATCTGCTGTCCTATCTGCTCAGCTTGTACAGCACTTTCTACTTTTATTTCAGATCTCCAGCATCTGCCAGTGTTCCACTTTTCGAATAGAAGGCACTTGTTCTGACCAATTAATATTCTTCAACATTGTAACAGATTGTCGTATCTTTGTTCGTTTGTTTGCAGACGATGGAGCCTTTCTGAGTGCAATTTGTTTGCTACATGTTTTTGTCAAGTGATGTGGGCTGCATTGACAAGTTTGCATTTGCTGTTAGTCTTTCATTCCTGATACAAACAATAGGAATTCATGACAAAAAAAGTACTGAAAGAACTGCGCTTGCTGGAAAGCTGAAACAAAAACTGAAATTGCAGGAGAAACTCAGCAGGTCTGGCAGCATCTATGGAGAGGGAAACAGATTTAACTTTTTGGGTCCAATGATCCTTCTTCAGAACTTTGAAGTTCATGAAGTTTTTTGGCCATACTGAGGATGCGGAGCAGGTTTTAAAAATTGAAGTTGAATCTGTGTTCTGGACTGTGGTTTTCTGGCTGGGAGCGTAAAGTTGGGAGAATTATGGGCTCTGCAAGCCCAGTGCAGGAGAATGCACCCAGGAAGGGTGGGAGTATGGCAGGCGGTGGCTATGGCTGAGTCTTAGGAATTCTGGTGGACAACCCTGCAAAAGGTGCAGAGGTGGGGATGGAAATGGGTTGGTTACAAAGCAACGAAGAAAGAAATAAGGTAACTGACAATCTCTTGTACTCATCACTCACATCCACTCACCTACCCCCACTATACTACATTCCTCATCTGCCAGCCATGCCGCTTCATAGTCACAACTCACCCACTGTCCCTCGTAGCTTCCCAGCCAACTTATGCCCCATGGCCCATGTGCCAAATGAGAACCAACTCAGGCCAACCCATCCCAACACCGTTTACATTTCCCTTACCATGTTAACCTGTCCGTCATGGCCAAACCTCAGGGTGTATGCTGAGATTAAATAAACTTGTAACGATTAATGAGCTCACTATTTTGAAATGAAACACTCTCATTGCTAAAATCTCATTTCCCTATAACATTTAATCACTTTATAAGTTAATCTTTGAATTAATAGTCCCACTTCAAAGAGTTTATAGCCACTTGGAGCTGTCAAGCTATGAACTGACAGGCACCCCACTATGATAATGAAAAGCTGTGAAATTAGTTATCCAGAACTAATCCTGGAATGATAACTCCTAGCTTATGACAGTGGAAAGAGTGAAATAGAAAGTACTGATTTTTTTTTAGCAATGCCGACAGTTTATTGTTTCAAATATTCAAGGCCATGGTTTTATTAGCCTTGCTAGCTTAAGAGCTCCTTTTGAGAGGTCTATTGACAGTTCAAATGAATGTATTCGTTTCTTTATGCACATGCATGTGTACTTTTAACAATCCCAAAGGGTACTTAGCCCATTCAAAAGGATACCTCTTGCTGCTAAATGTGTCCTGGGACCATATCCCAAAGGCTGTCATACCACTTTAAAGCGATACCTCCCTTCTCCAAAGAACTCTGTCAGCTATTGACCTTCTCCTATTGGGTGCAAAGTGCACAAGCTGTGTTTTGGGTATCTCACCACCAAAAATAAGTTCAGTCCAAGACAGCAGCACTTTATATGTTGCATGTTAAAATCCAACCCCATTCTCCCTGTAACGTCCCCCACCCCTTGCAAAAAATAGCAGGTGCTGAGTTTGGGGGCTGTACTTTGGGCCTCCATTGCTATGTTTGTAACTGTACAAGCACTCCCTGTCTACATACAAAGTCCAGGTGTGGGTTTTAAAGCTTCCTTCATCGCATTTGGATTTTAAGTTTTATGATTATAAATAACTGACTTAGAGAAAGCAAAAAGGCAAAGAAATAAAGCGAGAGACAAACACTGAATTCAAACTGAGCCAAAAATTCCATTCAAGTCTTCCAGTGTAGAGAGTTCTCATTTTTGGTGCCCAGTTTGTACCGTGTTAGCTGATTCCATCTGTTTCTTTGATGTAGCTAAGACCTTGCCATGATGGAGTTGCCAACTCACTTGCATGGCCCAGGACTCCCCCAGAATGGGACGTTGGCCTCCTGGATCCTTGCAAAGTGTTTGCACTTCCTTTGAAAGGGAAACATCTGCTGATTTTCATTTCTCCTGTGACCCCTCCTGGAAATGCACAAGAGGGATCTTAGCATGGGGAGAGTGCTGAGCTTAGCTGTGTTCTGTCTGTTGTCAAGTATTTGCCTAAACCCAGTGACAATTCCCACATATGTAAAATAGACACTTGTACAAGGTTTCCCTGATACCTATGGGAATGTATTTCAGGCAAAAGTCAAAGGCTCCAATGAAAGGAAAATTTATATTTGGCGAGGAACTGCAAATGTAATACATTGTCTGGATATAATATGTGTGAAGAAGTGGAAAGTATTTGCAGTGCACTTTCCTAAATCACCGAATATGAGAATTGTAACAAGCCAGAAAAAGGCCACTTGGCCTATTGTATCTGTGTCACCTCTCCAAATGAGCATCTCACCTACTGCCATTCATTTGCCTTCTTTCCATAATCTTGCACTTTCTTCTTAACAAATAACAGTCTAAATCCCTTTTAACAGCTTTGATTGAATCTGCCTCCACCACATCTTCAGGCAGCATCCGAACCACGTGCTCTGTGATAAGGGCTTTTCTCATATTGGCTCTACTTCTTTGACCAATTCCTTTAAACGTGTGTTCTCCCACTCGCAAGTTTCTTTCTCCCTGTTTGGTCTATCTAGACCTCTCATGATTTTGAGAACCATACAGTACAGAAGAGTCTGAACTTACAAAAATACACCACTATCCGTCTGGCACTAGGCACATAGCCATGAACAAGTGCTCACCCAAGATCTTTTAAAATGTATCAGAGATGAAAGGTACTGCAGATGCTGGAGAATCCGAGATAACAAGCAGCCCAATGGCATCAATGTGGATTTCACAAGCTTCAAAATCTCCCCTCCCCCAACCGCATTCCAAAACCAGCCCAGCTCATCTCCACCTCCCTAACCGGTTTTTCCTCTCACCTCAAGCCACACCCCCATCTCCTATCTACTAACATCATCCCGCGCCCTTGATCTGTCCGTCCTCCCTGGACTGACCTATCTCCTCCCTACCCCCCTACCTACACTCACCTTTACTGGCTCCATCCCCGCCTCTTTGACTTGTCTGCCTCCTCTCCACCTATCCTCTCCTCTATCCATCCTCTATCCGCCTCCCCCTCTCTCCCTATTTATTTCAGAACCCTCTTCCCCTCCCCCATTTCTGATGAAGGGTCTAGGCCCGAAACGTCAAGCTTTCCTGCTCCTATGATGTTGCTTGGCCTGCAGTGTTCCTCCAGCCCCATGCTTGTTATCTTTTAAAATGTTGTGAGATTGCCCACCTCAAATACTCTCCTGCCCCTATCAGAGCTCCTCTACACCTTCTCTTCTCCAAGGGAAACAGTCCCAGCTTCTCCAATCTATCTTTGTAAATGAAATTGCCCATCCCCGGAATCACTGTCCAAACCACTTCTGCATCTTCCCCAGTATGTTCACATCCATCTTAAAATGCAGCATCCAGAATAGAGTCATTGAGTCAGTTAGCATGGATATAAAACCTTTGGCCCAACTAGTCCGTGCTGACCAAGTTTGCCAAACTGAACTAATCCTACTTGCCCGTGTTTGGCCCATATCCCTACAAACCTTTCCTAACCATTGTACCTATCAAAATGTCTTTTAAATTTGTAACTATACCTGCATCTATCACTTCCTCTGGCAGTTCTTTCTACATACTAACCACCCTCTGTGTGAAAACATTGCCCCTCAGGTCCCTTTTAAATCTTTTTCGTCTCACCTTAAAAATATGCCCCCTAGTTTTGAACTCCCCCAACTAAGGGAAAAGACCTTTGCTGTTCACATTATCTATGCCCCTCATAATTTTATAAATCTGTATAAGGTCCCTCCCTCAACCTCCTATGCTCCAGTGAAAACAGCCCCAGCCTATCCAACCTGTCCCTACAGCTCAAAGCCCCGAGGCCCCACAACATCCAGGTAAATACTTTCAGAACGCTTCTTCAATTCAATAATATCCTTCCTATAGCAGGGCAACCACAACTATGCACAGTACTCCAAAAGTGGACTCACCAGTGTCCTGAACAGCCTCAACATGCTATCCTAACTACTATACTCAATGGTCTGAGCAACGAAGACAAGAGTGCCAAACATCATCTTAACCATCCTATCTACCTTTCTTTTTCTTTATTCATTCATGGGATGAGGGCATTGCTGGTTAGGCAGCATTTATTGCCCATCCCTAATTGTTAAGAGTCAACCACATTGCTGTGGGTCTGGAGTCACGTGTAGGCCAGACCAGGAAAGAATAGCAATTTACTTCCCTAAAGGACATTAGTGAACCAGATGGGTTTTACGACAATCAACAATGGATTCACGATCATCATTAGATTCTGAATTCCAGATTTTTTTTATTGAATTCAAATTCCACCATCTGCTGTGGCAGGATTCAAACCCAGGTCTCCAGAACATTATCTGGGTCTCTGAATTAACAGTCCAGTGATAATACCACTAGGCCATCGCCTACCCTTGACACTATCTTCAAAGAACTATGTACCTAAAACCTGAGGTCTCTCTGTTCAACAACAGGGCCCTATCATTAATTGTATAAGTCCTGTCCTGAAGAAGGGTAATACCTGAAATGTTGACTTCTCCTTTCCTCCAGACGCTGCCTGGTTTGCTGTGTTCTTCCAGCCTCCTGTTTGTCTATCCTGCCCTTGTTTGTTCTACCAAAATGCAATACCTCGCAGACATACAAATTAAACTCGATCTGCCACTCCTCAGCCCATTGGCCCATTTGTTCAGATCTCTTTGTAATCTGAGATAATCTTCTTCACTGTCAACTATACCACCAGTTTTATTAAATCCTGGTAAATCTTTTCTGAACCCTGTCCAATTAAATAAGATCCTTCTTATGGCAGATTAACCAGAACTGTACAGAATACTCCATCTGGGGCCAAACTAGTGTGTTATACATGTACATTGTAGCTTCTTTGTTCTTCCATACTATGCCCTATTGAAAAAACCTAGGATGCTATATGTTTTATCATCTACTCTCTCTCAACCTGGTTTGCCACCTTCACTGACTACAGATAGCCCCTTTTACATATTGGAGATCTCTCTTTTCCGAGTTCCTTTTACAAAAGAAATTGTTTGGTTGTGCATTTCATTGGACTTGCAATGGTCAATGCTCATTTCACATTGAAGGAATGACAAAACTTTGGGTATGCTAGTGTGCAAAGTACAGTTTTATATCAGTGAAAGTACAGTGATTCCCCTCTCACTTCTACCAGTGGAGGGTGATAGTGTCTTTGAGAGAGTAAAGCAACTTTATATGCAAACTATTAATGTACACCGTTTCACTGCCTTCCCCCGTTCCCCTTCTTTTGGCCAACCTCACTGTGACATGGATCTACATTGAGAAGTGGACTAAGACTTTATGAGCATTGTTACAAATGAGGTTGAGCTTTCAGCAGCTTCAAAGAGCCGTTGATTGAATTGTTGCATGTGACAAAGGAGATGGAGGCTGTTTGGTTTCTCTGTTAGGTCTTTGACTGAATCTTCCAACTTGTTTCACCACCAATAACGCCCCACCACCCTTTCCCCACAGACATGCAGAAAAGCATCTTCACATAATTATCAAATTCTTTTTTGCAAGTTATTACTGAATCTAAGTGTCCCAATATAAATGATCCAGTGATGTGAAATAGTTAGACACTTCTTATAAAGATATGAAATCTAAGGAAAAGCTCAGCAGTTCTGGCAGCATCTGTGAAGAGAAAACAGAGTTAACTCTGAGTTCTGAGGCAGGGTCACTGGACTGGACGTTAACTCTGCTTTCCAGCAATTTCTGTTTTTGTTTCTGATTTCCAGCATCCGCAGTTCTTTGAAATTTCATTTGAAATTTGAAGGTATCATGTTATAGTGTAAGATTGTGAAATTGCCTGGACCCTCAGAAAGTTGCACCTGCAGTTGTGACAATTGTTTTTTCCACAATTTGCTTCAGTTCCATGGGATTTGCAGATGCTCCCCTCTTGCCTTGGGTCAATCAAGCAGCCAATCCTGACCCCAGGATTTTCTGTTTCATCATTCCAAATAACCTGCCTCCAGCCTGCATCAGGTCCCTTTGGCTCAGTTCCTTCCATTGAACTACTTTTCAAGAATGTGTTTTACTTTGTGTTCGACTCTGTACTTGTTTATAGGCAGATCCGTTTCAAAGATGTAATTACATATGGCCAATTATTGATTCCATTATGAATGTTGAAGGCAGATGTCCCATGGCACCAGGTTATAGTCTAACAGGTTTATTTGAAATCACAAGCTTTCTGAGTGCTGAAGGCACAACACTTAAAGTGCACCATGAGATTGCCTTTTTCAGTGACCATCAAACTTTGAAAGTAAACTGTTTTCAGAATAGATGCTGTGTAGACACATGCTTTAAATCTTTTTAATCCCTACAACGAAGACAGAGGCCACTTGGTCCATTGAGTCAACCACCAAAAAGCATCCCACTCAAACCCACCCTATTCCCGTACCCCTGCATAACCTACCTAGCCTACACACCCCTGAACACTGAAGGACAGTTTAGAATGGCCAATCCACCTAACCCACACTTCTTTGGGCTGTGGGAGGAATCCCGAACATACATAGGAAACCCATGCAGACACAGGGAGATTGTGTAAACTCCACAGAAATTGTCACCCAAGGCTGGAATTGAACCCTGGTCCCTAGCAGTGTGAGGCAGTGGTGCTAAGCGTTGTGCCACTTGTTCTGTGTTAAAATAGATAAGCATTCATCTCTAAGACACGCAATGCATTTCAAGATGCCTCCCTCAATGAAATAATGAAGAAAACTAGTGAGAACAGCTGTTTGGAGTCTTGTCATAATCAGAATGTGAAGCATTCGGAAGAGTCAGCGTTAATCTTGACACTTGAGTGCGACATTTGTCCATCATCTCTGCTTTTCATATGATAAAACTCTTGTGTCATCGAATCTTGATTTTGCTGGCAACACTTGGCAGGATAGTTCACTGTCAAGCGACAGGTATGTGCAGACAGATTACCAAATGTAATGACATATATAACCCTGCAATTTGATATGCAGAGAAAAAGCTTTATTCTATTTTTAAAAATTGCTTGGTCTTGACTCGCCCAGATAGAAATCTGCACAGAGATTTCTTTTGACATATCAGGCCATAAAGATCTTTTGACACTTAAATTGATTGTGAAATGGAATCTGTGGTTCACTTACTCATAAATACATGAATCATTTATTATGTTAAAGAAAGGACATAGATTTCACAATCTTGGTCAATCCTAAAGAGGCTTACAGCCAGGGGAGTGTCTTTGAAGTATAGTTACTTTTATAACATAGGAAATGTGCCTGTCAGATTATATGGTGCAACTGCGAATATGTAACCTACTGGGACAGCAAAAGCACAGTAGTATTTGAAATACCACAGAGGCCAGTATCCCATCACTAAATCACACTTCATTTACATGTGGCGAGCCCTTGACACTGATCCAGCTCCCTCAGAGCAAACAGGATGTCTGACTCTCCTGTTCTTATCTGTCAGCCAGGGCTCCCTGATTGGAGCAGATTAACAGCCCCAATCAGGGAACTGTATGAGGTCCACCTGGCTGAACCTGTTCCAATGACTACCGTGTTATTACTAGATTATAAATCCTGAGACCTAGGTAATGTTCTGGGACCTGAGTTCAATTTCTCACTGTGGTAGATGGTGTGATTTGAATTCAATAATAAGTGTGGAAATAAGAGTCTAGTGACGACCCACAAATCCATTGTTGATTAAGATAAAAAAATCGTCTGATTCAGTGATGCATTTTAGGGAGAAAGAACTGCTGTCTTTCCCTGGTTTGGCTTACATGTGACTCCAGACCTACAGCAATGTGGTTGACACTTGTTTGCCCTCAGAGCAATTAAGGATGGGTAATAAACGCTGGCCTAGCCATTGACACCATCCTTCGGTGAGTGGATAAAAGCTACGAGCAGGCGCAGACCGTTTTGCCCCTTGAGCCTGCTCCACCATTCAATGAGATCTGATTGTAACCTCAACCCATTCCTGCCTCCTCTTGAGAACCTTTCAACCCTCTTGCTTACCAAGAAACTATCTAATTCTGACTTCAAAATGTCCCAGGATGCTGCTTCCACCCCCATTTTGAGGAAGAAAGTTCCAAAGATTTAAGACCCTCTGAGAGAAAAATCAATACGTCTTTTCTGTCTTTAATGATTGACTCAGAATTTGTAATAAATAGGAGAAATAAGGGAGGTTAAGTACGTTGTCATTGGTGCTCTGGTGCAGAGTGGAAGGATTGTGAACTGGTGAAAAGGTACTCTCAAAGTGACCAGGAATAGAAATTTTTGAGAGTGGTGAGCTTTGTAAATGTTCATGAATGACTTAACAGGGAAATGAGCTCAGTGCAAGGTGAGTGACAGCAGCTTTGCTCAGTAAACTTGAGGGAGTATTTGGACTTTTTAGTCTTAAAGTAAGAGTTTGTCTTTAGATTAAGTGTGTTTAAAGCATAGTGAATGGCTGAGGCCCTTAGTATCTATTTAATATACTTAAACTAGAGGAAGTAAGTGGAAAGAGAGTAATTTAAGGGTAGGTTATGGCAGGGAAACTTAGCCCAGTGGAATGCTCTTCCCCTGAAATGGGCGACGTCTGGGATGCTTCCAGTGTCCAGGATGACGATGTGTGCAGGAAGTGTCTCCTGCTACACGTATTGAGAATGTGCAGTTTGAATCTGAAGTCACTGTGGGGTATTTGCAGAGCTGAGATCTTTGTGAATAGCACTTAGAGTGAGGTGATCACTCTGCAGGTAAAGAGTGTCCAGCCAGACAGGGAATGGGTGATTAGCAAACTGATTGAAGGGACGTAGTTCTGGAGTTCCTTCGGCTCATCTCCCTCTGAAGCAGATTTCCTATTTTGGATACTGCACCGATGTAGGTGGTTTCTCTGGGGAATTCAATGAGGACGAAATCCATGGCATTGGAAGTGTGTCCATTGCACAGGGTGAGGTGAGTGAGAGAGAAAAATGTGGGAACACAATTGTGATAGGTGTTTCTATTGTAGGAAGAACAGACCGATGTTTCCGCAGCCGCAGACACGACACCGGGATGGTGTGTTGCCTCCCCGGTGCTAGGGTCAAAGATATCAAGCTGTGACTGCAGGATGTTCTGAAGGGAGATGGAAGGACAGACAGAGCCATGTTGGTACCAATGACAATGGTAACAAGAGGGAGGAGGTCCTGCAAGCAGAATATTGAGAGCTAGGAAACAAATTAAACATCAGGACCTCGTAGATAGAAATCTGGCGATCAGGCCTCATGATATCAGGAAAAGGAGAATAGACTTGTAGAATGCATGGCTGGAGGGATGGTCTGAGAAGGAGGGATTTAGATTGTTGTGGTGTTGGGACTGATTCTCTGGAACATGGACAGGCTGCACCCTAGCGGGGCCAGGACAAAGATCCTCACACTGGTAAAGTGAAGGCAGGTTGAAACTAGAGTGGCAGAGGGGTAGGAACGTGAGTGGGGAGACATAAGGAAGGGGAAAAAAAGAGACAGAAATGTAAGATAGAAATGGTTGTTGACTTGCTTGCCGAGCCTGGTAAGGTTGATGGCAGACGTTCATCACCACACTAGGTGACGCTGTCAGTGCGCCTCTGGTGAAGCTTCGGTGTTCTGTCCTGCTTGTTATTTGACTCGCACAAGAATTCCTGGAGACCTGGCACTCAAACCGGAACTCCATTAACAAACGTGTAAAGCTGGACCCCATGTACCAAACACTAAGGGACAAACCCGGAAATGATGCCACCCACCCCAGCAACCTGAGCCACATGAACAACAAGCGGGACAGAACACCAACGTTTAGCAGAGACACGCTAATGATGTTAACTGGTATGGTGCTGAAACGTCTGCCATCAAACTTACCACCGCATCAACAAACCTGAGCTACTAATCTTCTCAGAAACTCTATAAGATAGAAAATTCCGAGCAGAAGTGGAATGCAGAGAAACTAGCTACTGGGACTGTAGAAAAAGATAAAATTGTAAAATGTCAAAAAGACGAGCCTAAAGATATTATGTCTTAACGCAAGAGCATTCATGGTAAGGTAGATGAATTAGCAGCACAAATATTTGTAAATAGGTACATTATGATTCCAGATACAAAGTTGGGGTGACCAAGGGTGAGAACTGAGGATATTCGATCCTTTGGAAGGCCAAGCAAATAGGAAAAGTATGTGGGGTGGCCATATTCATGAACGATGAAATTACTGCGATTGTGAGGATGGATAATGGCGCAGGGAATCTAGATGTGGAATCAGTCTGGGTGGAGCTCAGTAGCAACAAGGAAAGGAAAACATTGTAGGAGTTTTTTTTTAAAGGCCTTCAGACTGTAATGGTGAGGTAGGGGATGACATTTAGCAGAAAATTAGAAGTGCAAGCAATAAGGGTGCTGTAAGCGTTAGGTGACTTTCGTCTACATTTAGACTGGGCAAACTACTTTTACAATAATGCTGTGGTGGATTCCTTTTCAGCACTCTTGGAGTGTGGCAAATGTGCCTCCACTGTTTCATAAAAAGAGGGAGGGAGAAAGCTGGGAATTACAGACCAGTTAGATTAATAACCTTGGTCAGAAAAATGCTGATAAATATGAAATTATTACAAAAAGATGTGCTAACGGGCCACGTAAGTGATACCAATGGTATTACACAAAGCGACATGGGTTAATGAATGGGGGAAATTTTTGAGGATGTAATTTACAGAATATATGAGGAAGAACCAGTGTATTTAGTGTATTTGGATTTTCAAGAAGCTTCTGATAAAGTCCCACATAAGAGGTTAGCGCTCAAATTCAAAGCATGTGGACCTGGGAGTAAACTATTGATATAGACCGAGAAATAGTCAGCAAGAAGGAAAAAAAAGATAGAAATAAGTGGGTCAGTTTTGGAAAGCGATGACTAATGAGGTACTGCAAGGACCCCAGAAATTCACAACGTATATCGATCGGTTTGCTGACAAAACTAGGTACGATTGAGAGTAGTGAGCAGGATATAAAAAACCTTCAAGGCCATTTCGAGAAGTTGTTAGATTTGCAGATGCATAGCAGGTGCGGAGTAACACGGATAAGTTGTTCATAAGTTGTTGGAAAATCTGAATGTCTGAGTATTATTTAAATGGTGATAGTTTGGGAAAATGTTGATGTACTACGGGACCTGGGTGTCCTTGTATGTGAGTCACTGAAAGCAAGTATAAAATAATTAAAACAAAATACTGCAGATGCTGGAAAAGTAAAACAAACACAGGAGAATGTAGCACAAACTCTGGCATAATCTGTGAACAGAGAAACAGAGTTAACGTTTCAAGCCTGATACGTTTTTTCATGAGAACTCAACGGCCCAAAGAAGACCCTTTCCCTATCGACCATTTTTGGTGTGAAGTTTATATTCTTAGCTTCGAGAGATCCCTTATTTGGTGCATTTGATTGCACCAAGCTGTTTAGCTGTACAATGACACTGACTGATATAGGACTGAAAATAAATGAAAGATGTTTTCTTGCTTGAAAAAAAGATCCTGAAGGTGTTATAAATTATGATGGTATTACTTGCATATGGCATTCCATTTGACTCTTGACTGCATTTATTTATGATCTGGTATGAATAGTGAATGAATCACAGACAGAAATGAAATATTTTGGACAAGTAATTTAACATGTGCCTATAATGGAGAAGGACCAACAGCCTCAAACTCCCTTTGTGCTGGTATTAAATGTGGCATTTCTCGACATCTCTTAGCTGTAAGGGAGCCAACTGTCAAACAGTTATGATGGAGTGGGATCTTTAAGGTCATTCAGTATAAATTTGATGCTTCTCAGATAATGAGTCTTACTTTCTCAAAGGGCGAGGACTGTGCATTTTTCATCAATGTTCCCTTTTGTGCTGTCAGTTCCTAGAGTTGTCTTCAGATTCAGATTTAAATTAACATTGGTTTCAACATTTGCAATTTTAAAGGTTTCACACAGGAACAGCTTCGATATTCAGCACATGTTACAGGGGAAATCACTGATCCGATCAGGCAGCTCCTGTTGATAGTAGACCAAGGTTAATAGGCAGAATGTAATGCTCCTCCTCGTGGTGGGTTCAGAGACAGTAGATTGGGGCATGATGGCAATCCCATTGCCTTCCACCTTCTTTTGACATAGCCCTGTTCACATAGGCTCAATGTTAGCCTTCCCAGCCTCAACTTGGTGGAGTGGGATAGTCAGGTTCAATCTTCTATCTTACATTTCTGTCTTTCTTCCCCTTTGTTGTGTCTCCCCACTCAGGTTCCTGACCCTTCCCATTCTCTTTTAAATCCTCCTTGACTAGATGAGGAAACTCTTTTGTTGAATCCGCTGCTGGAGGACTGGTGTATGAAGGAGGGATTTAGACTCTTGGGATTGAGGAGGGGGGCTGGGAGTGCGGATTGGCAGGGCGGAAAGGGGTGCGACTCTAGGTCCTCCTGGTCCTTCTTGCAGGTACCTCCATTGGCTTTCCTCCAACCCATACCTTCATAGGAAACAGAGAGTCAGTAATTTTTTGGAGTGAAAAGCAGTGACTGGTTTTATTAACTTTATACTGTTTCATCAACCTGTGTGGGTGTGCTACAATATGTGCCTGGAGCAGGGGGGACTTGAACCCAGGCTTTCTATCCCAGAGGTGGGGACGCTACTACTGAATCACAAGACACTTGAAGGCTGGGGTTGTATCCATGCTGAACAGCTGTAAGCTTATTGCTGCAATCTGTTGCACTGATTGGCTGTCAGTAGGCTCTGTGTAGGGATAACGTTGGCCTTTCTCACCAGGGCTAGGCATTCGGAGCATCTCAAGCATTTAAATTGGTGCAAATAGCAGCAAATGAAACATCTAGCACACCACCAAACCTATGCTTTGCTGTTTGACTTTGGTTTCGTTTAGCCAAATAGCAAAGTTCCCTTCATGCGTTGACAGCAAGGAACCCCATGTGGAATGAGCTTATTCTCCTCTCAACAGATAGGAAATATATTTCATGATCGAAAACTGTCTGTGAGATATTCCTGCTGCAGTTCAAAGCATCTTTTTGTTGCATAAAATTACAAAGGGACATTGGTAGACTCGGTGAATGGACAAAACTGTGGCAGTTTGATTTCACTGTAAGCAAGTGCGAAGTTATCCATTTTCGACTGATAAAGCATAATCAGGATGGTGTGAAGTTAAATATAGTTGATGTCCCAAGAGACGTGGGGGCTCAGTTGCATTGATCTCTAAAATGCCCCTAATAGGTGCAGAAAATATTCAAGAAGGTGAATGGAATGCTGACATTTACATACAGAGGGCTGGAATGCAAGGATGCAGCAGTTATGCCGCAGTTATACAAAACCCTGGTTGGACCCCATGTGGAGTAACTGTGAGCAGATCTGGGCCTCACTCCTTAGGAAGGATATATTGACCTTGGAGGGAGTACAGTATAGGCTTACAAGAATGATACCTGGGCTTCAGGGGTTAGGTTGTGAGGAAAGATTAGACAAACTAGGATAACAAGGTGTAGAGCTGGATGAACACAGCAGGCCAAGCAGCATCAGAGGAGCAGGAAAGCTGACGTTTCGGGTCTGGACCCTTCTTCAGAAAATGTCAGGGTCCAGACCCAAAACGTCAGCTTTCCTGCTCCTCTGATGCTGCTTGGCCTGCTGTGTTCATCCAGCTCTACACCTTGTCATCTCATATTCTCCAGCATCGGCAACTCCTACTATCTTGGCCAAACTAGGCCTGTTTTTTCTAGAATTTAGAAGGTTAAGGGGCGATCTGATTGAAGTCTTGAAGATTTTAACAGGAAAAGACGAGTTAGGTAACAATAAATATTTCCAGTGGTTGGAGATTCTAGAACTACGGGCATTGTCTGAAAATTAGGCCCAGACCATTTAGGAGAGATGTCAGGAAGCACTTCAACACATAAAGTGTGTTAGTGGTTTGGAACTCTCTACCACAAATGGTAGTTGATGCTGGATTGTTGTTGGGCCAAAGGCAGGTGTTTGGTGGAACAGGCTCAGGGGGCTGAATGGCCTACTCCTGTTCCTATGTTCCTATGTACCATTGATTGACATTGAATTGACGTTTAGAGATCTGATAATGGCTAATGTGGGAAAGATTGCACTCATGCATTTTGTAAGGAGAGGCAGGTTCAAAGAATCATTACTCTGTGTTAATCTATGATGAACTTTACTCGGGCCCATTTGGTGCCATTAAGAAAATAATACTTAGCTAATAAAAGATTCAGTCAGTTACAATATTCTGACTTCCACCTTGGAAGAAATACTTACACGAAATAGGTAAGTACGCAATGATCCATCTATAATGGTGTCTTTTTCTCAGGTGAAGGCAAGAGTGGAGATTGGTTTGTGCTCATTTGTTTCATACCCACTCATTTACAGAAACATTAGAGATCATTGATCTTCTTTGAAATGAGTTAGCTTGTGTGATGTGTTCTTTTTCATTCATTAATGCAACGTGGGTGTCACTGGCTGGGCAGCATTTATTATCCATCTGTGGTTGTTCTTGAGAAGGTAATGGTGAGCTGCCGTCTTGAGCTGCTGCAGTCCATGTGCTTTCGGTAGATCACAATGCTATTGAGGAAGGAATGCCAGGATTTTAACCCAGTGACACTGAACGAATATTTCCAAGTCAGGATGGTGGGTGGCTTGGAGGGGAACTTGCAGGGTGTGGTGTTTCAGTGTATCTGCTGCATTTGTCATTCAAGATAGAAGCGTTTGTGAGTTTGGAATGTGCTGTCCAATGAGTTGTTGCGTGCATTTTGTAGATGATACACACTGCTGTGACTGTGTGCTGATGATGGAGGGAATAAATGTCGCAGTTAATGGACCATTCAGGTGCATGACAGGGTTGTGCTAAGGATTAGAGTCCTGGACAATGTTAGGTTCTTGACTGGTGTTGGAGCTGCACTCATCCAATCAAGTTTGCATATTCCCCCTGTGGCTGTGTGGGTTTCCTCCAGGTGCTCCAGTTTCGTCCCACAATCCAAAGATGTGCAGGTTAGCTGGATTGGCCATGCTTATTACCCCTTAGTGTCCAGGAGTGTGCAGGCTAGGTGGGTTAGCTATGGGAAATGGGAGATGGGGTGGGGGTTTGGATCTGGGTGGGATGTTCCTTCAGAGGGGAGGTGTGGACTCAATGGGCCAAATGGCCTGCTTCCACACTGTAGGGGTTCTGTGTTGTATGGATTCTAAGTGGGGCATATTCCGTGGTATTCCTGACTTGTGCCTTGTGGATAGTGGTCAAGCTTTGGGAGTCAGAAATTGAGTGCCTCACTGCAGTATTGCAAGCCTCTGACCTGCTTTTATAGCCATAGTACTTGTAATGCTAGTCCAAACTTAGAAGTCACATGACGCCAGGTTATAGTCAAACAGGTTTATTTGAAATCACAAGCTTTCAGAGCACTGTTCCTTCACCTGACAATAACCTGGTGTCATGTGACTTCTGTCTTTGTCCACCCCAGTCCAACACCGGCACCTCCACATCAATGCCAGTCCAGTTCAGTTTCTGGTCAGTGTTAACCCCAAAATGTCGTTGATGGGGAATTCATCAATGTTAATTCCATTGGACATCAAAGGGTGATCTCATGTCCTGACGTGACTGTGTTTCCTTTGCCAGTTTCCTCCCATGAAATTATAGACGTTTTCAGCACAAGTTTCACATTAGGCTGATTGTTTCACTGTGAGATTTTTGTTAGACATTCCAAAAAAAATCCCATTGTTCCATTCTTAGGCCTGTGTGTGTACCTCGCCAAGCTTCAAATCTTCAAAAAAAAAATTCATTTGTGTTTTTTTGTCCAAAACCACTTCCTATGGCTAAGCTTGCACTCTTGGAAAACTTGGTTCAAATAAATAGGTTTAATTTATTCATGGACTGTAGATGTCACAAGGAGAGTCAGCATTTCTCATTCCCAAAAGCTGGGTGGCATGCTGGGGTAGTCAACTGCATTGCTGTAGGTCTGGCTTCACAAATATTCCAGAATAGGTGAGGACAATTCAAATTTCTTTCCTCAAGACCCTTGGTAAATCGCAAATATTTTTACAACAAGTCTGTAGCTTGGTGCCGGATTTATTGAATTGCTGGAATTTCAGTTTGCCAGTTGCCATGGAAGGATTTAAAACCCTGTCTCTGGAAGATTAATCCAGGCCTCTGGTTTCTGAGGGTAGTAATTGTAACCAAAGTGCTACTGTACTCCTGCTTCCTTGTGACATTTACTACCTTCATGTAAGGAACTTGGCCCAAAGGATTTTCAATCTAATCTGGTGATATACAGGGCGTTAATCCCAACAAATAGCTATTGGAAGGGCATATCTATAACAAGATTGTCATTTGAAATAGCAGTTTAACAGTTATTGAACAACCTACGAGAACTGCCGACTCAATATCAACAGTGAAATGTTTGCTCAGAGTGTGGTTTTATTTGGCAGCCCCTTGTTCATTCTGACCAGTTATCCTATACAATTTCTGAAAATGACCAGCAGGGAGCAGTCCTTAACTTGAAGTGCTGAAGCAGAGGCTGTCTTCCACACTATCAGCAAAGATTGTGTTAAAGTGACTTTCATTTTCTCTTTTGTTCCCTCCTTCTTGACTAAACTAACACTCACTAAGGGATTTTTCTGCAAACGTTGAAATCATTGTGGTGCCCTGACTCAGTGACTACTTACTGTGTGTGAATAATTCTTGCAGTCATGGATAACATCAGCGAAGGGCGCAACTGTCCTCACCAGTAGACTCAAAGTCTTTCAACAACAAATATCCTCGACAGTGCCCAGGGATGAGATTTCTGGTTATTTTATTTTCCCCACTTCAGGCACACTGTGTTAACCTCCACTGGAACTAGTTCAGAGAAAGTTCATTACGCTGATTTACGGGAAGAGGTTATCTTATTTAGAAAGGTTAATGATGTCAAGCCGTTACTCATTGAAGTTTAGAAGAATGAGATATTATTTTCTTGAAACATATAATGTTTGAAGGAGCTTGATGGCATAGACGTTGAAAGACTGTGGTCTTTATTTTTCTGTGTCTTTAATTATGGACTGAAATGGGAAAAGTATTGTTATAAAACCGAGGATTGCTGAAGGATTACTGCATATTTTGGAAAGCAAATAACCCAACAGTCATTGTAAGTCCTGTTTACATAGCTGCTGGGTTAAGCAGCAGGAGTAGAAGGTGCAGATGGGCTGGAGCCAAGCGGGTGTACAAATAGAGATTTCATCAGCAGCAATAGCTAATCGGTCTTTAACTAGTTATTGATGATAAAAGGCTTCTGCCTGCCATTAGCAATGTGATTGGTTCACAGATGTCTGAAGAGCTTGGGCAGTGAACAAGACAGTGAGAAACTATTCGACTTCCATGGCGTCAGGAGCTGTCTCTGATCTCTGTAGTAAAATCCACTTCAAGCCTGAAGAAAACCAGTTTATTTTCCCTTTAGTCATTGCTGTAAGCTGTGACTTCTACTTAGTAAGTCAGAGACTTTTTATAAGTGTGAACCAGTCACTTTGTACCTCCTGCAAACTACTGAAAGTATCTGGAGAAGGAAGATTGAGAAACAACCTCCTAATTAGCACAAGAATCATCCCAGGAAACCCTGTGAACAGGGACCACTGAGCTGCTTTCCCAGCTCTTTCCTCTGTCCTGAATACGCATGTATCTCTGTGTGTGTGTGTGTGTGTGTGTGTGTGTGTGTGAGAGAGAGAGAGAGAGAGAGAGAGAGTGAGATGATGAGGAGGAATTTCTTCTCTGGTGCTGAGTTATTGAATCGATCCAAGGCTGAGTTTTAATCAACAGTGAGCTTGAGTTTTATGGGAACATGTAAGAAAGTGGAGTTGAGGCCACAACCAGGGTACATCTGAACTTATCCCATGGTGGGCAGGCTTAAAGAATCAAATAGCCTATGCCCTTTTTTCTCATGTGGGGCCCTCATTAGTTCACTTGTTGTCTCACCTGATTTTCTTTTATTCACATACTGAGGGCATCACTGGCTGGGGCAATATTTATTGTCCATCCCTAGTTGCTGTTGAAAAGATGGTAGTGAGCTGCCTTTTTGTCCATGTTCAGTAGGTAGACCCACAATGCCCTTAGGGAGGGAAACTGCCAGAGCAAGTCTTAGAGGCTGGTACAATTGTAAAAAGGTTATTACAATTTGGACTGGTGCATGGACAGGAAAGGTTTGAGGGATATGTGCCAACACAGGCAAATGAGAACCAGTTTAGTTTGGGAACCTTGGTTGGCATGGACCAGTTGGACTGAAAGGTCTGTTTTCATGCAGTATAATTCGATGACTCCATAACAATGAAGGAATGGTGATAAATTTCCGAGCCGGGATGGTGAGTGATTTGGAGGGGACCTTTAAGGTGGTTCCCATGTTTCCATTGTCCTTCTAGTGTTCATGGATTTGGAAGGTGCTATCTAAGGATATTTGTTGAATCTCTGCAGTGGATCTTGTAGATAGTACACACTGATGATACTGACCATCGGTGGTGGAGGGAGTGGATGGTTTTGGATGTAGTGAGAATCAAGTGGGCTGCTTTGTCCAGGATGGTGTCAAGCTTCTTAAGTGTTGTTAGGGCTGTACCCATCCAGGCAAGTAGGGAGTATTCCATCATAATCCTGACTTGTGCCTTGTTGATGTTGAATAGACTTTAGGAGTCAGTGGGTGAGTTACTTGCTGCAGTATTCCTAGCCACAATATTTATATGGCTAGCCCAGTTCAGTTTCTAGTAAATTTAATATAGACATTGTACCTGTCTGCGACTGGGGCTCAATGGCAGTACCATTAGTTCTGAGGTAGAAAGTTGAAGCTCACTCAAGAGACTCGAACACATAAGTTAAATTAACATTTTGATGCATTTCTTACAAAGTAGTGTACTGTCTCAGGTGCTGTCTTTTGGATGAAATTTCAAAGGCTCCCTCTTCCATTTCAGCCAACATTAAGGTCACATGGCACTATTTGAAGAAAAGAAAGTAAGTTCTGTCAGGTGGCCTACCTGGGATTTATCCCTCAGCCAACATGTAAAATAATATGGCCACTTAGAACCCAAGACCTGATGCTAAAGGAAGTGGCCCTATACCGGACGCATTGGTGATCATTTTCCAGCGTTCTTTGACTCTGGAAGAGTTCCAATGGACTGGAGGGCAGCTAATGTGACCCCACTTTTTAAAAAAGGAGGGAGAGAGAAAACAGGGAATTATAGGCCGGTGAGCTTGACATTGGTGATGGGGAAGATGCTGGAGTCAATTACTCAGGATGTAATAACCGAGCATTTGGAAAGCAGTGACAGGATCGGTCCAACTTAGCATGGATTCACTAAAAGAGAAGTGACCAGTTGAGTAGACAAGGGTGTATCAGTGGATATTGTATATCTGGACTTTCAAAGGCTTTTGTCAAGGCCCCACACGAGATTAGTTAGTCAAATTATAATTCATGGTATCAGAGGTAATGTATTGACATGGATGAGAACTGGTTGGCAGACAGGAAACAGTGAGTTGGACTAAATGGGTCCTTTTCAGAGGGGCAGGCAGTGATGAGTGAGGTGCCACAGAGTTCAGTGCTGGGACCCCAGCTGTTTACAATATACTGTTTGGACAAAGGAACTGAATGCAATATCTCCAAATTTGCAGATGACACTACTCTGGGTGGCAGTGTGTGCTGTGAGGAGGATGCTAAGAGGCTGCAGGGTGACTTGGGCAGGCTGGCTGAGTAGACACATACTTGGCAAATGCAACATAATGTGGATAAATGTGAGGTTACCCGCATTGGTCACAAAAACAGGGAAAGCAGAATATTATCTGAATGGTGGCAGTTTAGGAAAAGGTGAGGTGCAATGAGACCTGGATGTCATAGTAGAACAGTTGCTGAAGGTTGGTATGCGGGTGCAGCAGGCAGTGAGGAAAGCTAATGGCATGCTGGCCTTCATAGCGAGAGGATTTGAATATGGGAGTAGGAATGTCTTGCTGCAGTTATACGGGGCCTTGGTGAGGCCACATCTTGTGTATTGTGTGCAATTTTGGTCTCCTAGTCCAAGGAAGGCCATCCTTACTATTGAGGCAGACCAGAGAAGGTTCACCAGATTGATTCCTGGGATGGTGGGACTTATACATGAAGAGAGATTGGGTTTGTACTCACTGGAATTTAGAAGAATGAGGGAGAATCTTGTAGAAACATATAAAATCCTGATGGGACTGGACAGGCTATGTGCAGGAAGAATATTCCTGATGTTGAGGAAGTCCAGAACTAGGGGTCACAGTTTAAATATAAGGGGTAAGGTCTGAGATGAGGAAGAATTTCTTCAGTCAGAGAGTTGTGAACCTGTGGAATTCTCTCCCACAGGGAGCTGTTGGGGCCGGTTTGTTAGATATATTCAAGAAGGAGCTGGGCATGGCACTTGCGGCTAAAGGGATCAAGAAGTATGGAGAGAAAGCGGGAACGGGATACTGAAATTGGGTGATCAGCCATCATCCTATTGAAATGGGACCTAAGAGGCAACATTTTCTTGCCGAAGGTAGTGCATGTATGGAATGAGCTGCTGGAGGAAGTGGAGGTTGGTACAATTACAACATGTAAAAGGCACCTGGATGGGTACATGAATAGGAAGGGTTTAGAGGGGTATGGGCCACATGCTGGCAAATAGGACTAGACTTGTTTTGGATATCTGGTTTGCATGGACGAGTTGGACCAAAGAGTCTGATTCTGTGCTGTATATCTCTATGACTCCCAGATGTAATAGTGGCTGAAGGACCTAGGGTAATGGATGAACTGAAGGGAATTTATATTAGGCAGGAAATGGTGTTGAACAGACTGTTAAGTCTGAAGGCTGATAAGTCCCTAGGACCTGATGGTCTGCATCCCAGGGTACTTAAGGAGGTGGCTCTAGAAATCGTGGACGCATTGGTAATCATTTTCCAATGTTCTATCGATTCAGGATCAGTTCCTGCGGATTGGAGGGTGGCTAATGTTGTCCCACTTTTCAAGAAAGGAGGGAGAGAGAAAACAGGGAACTATAGACCGGTTAGCCTGACGTCAGTGGTGGGAAAGATGCTGGAGTCAATTATAAAAGAAGAAATTACGACTCATTTGGATAGCAGTAATAGGATAGGTCAGAGTCAGCATGGATTTACAAAGGGGAAATCGTGCTTGACTAATCTTCTGGAATTTTTTGAGGATGTAACTATGAAGATGGACAAGGGAGAGCCAGTGGATATAGTGTACCTGGACTTTCAGAAAGCCTTTGATAAAGTCCCACATAGGAGATTAGTGAGCAAAATTAGGGCACATGGTACTGGGGGCAAAAAACAGACTTGGATTGAAAATTGGCTGGCTGACAGGAAGCAAAGAGTAGTGATAAATGGGTGCCTTTCGGAATGGCAGGCGGTGACCAGTGGGGTACCGCAAGGTTTGGTGCTGGGACCACAGCTGTTGACGATATGCATTAATGATATAGAGGAAGGCATGAAAAGTAATATTAGCTGGGCTTGTATACACTTGAGTTTAGAAGGATGAGAGGGGATCTGATTGAGTCGTATAAGATTATTAAGGGATTGGACACTGTGGAGGCAGGGAGCATGTTTCCGCTGATGGGTGAGTCCAGAACCAGAGGACACAGTTTAAAAATAAGGGGTAGGCCATTTAGAACAGAGTTGAGGAAAAACTTCTTCACCCAGAGAGTGGTGGATATATGGAATGCTCTGCCCCAGAAGGCATTGGAGGCCAAGTCTCTGGATACTTTCAAGAAAGAGATGGATAGAGCTCTTATAGATAATGGAATCAAGGGTTATGGGGATAAGGCAGGAACAGGATACTGATTGTGGATGATCAGCCATGATCATAATGAATGGTGGTGCTGGCTCAAAGGGCCGAATGGCCTACTCCTGCACCTATTGTCTATTGTCTATTGACTCTATGAATGGTGGTGCAGGCTCAAAGGGCTGGATGGCCTACTCCTGCGCTTATTTTTTATGTTTTAATCACAGAACCGTGGACAAATAAGAGCACTGCAAGTGACCATTCAGCCCATCTGTGCCAGCTGAATAAACTACACACTCTTTCCGACCCCACTTTCCAGCAATTGGTCTGTAGCCTTGCAGGTTCCAATAATTCAGGTGCAGATGCCAGTTCCTTTTCAATGAGTTAAGGGTTTCCGCCTCAAACACCAAACTGGGAAACAAATTTCAGACACCCACTTCATGTCTCCTTTAATCCTTCCACCAATCACTTTCCATGGTCTCTGGTAATTGAAGTGTCTATGGCAGGGAAGTATCTGATCTTTCCTATCCACTCTATCCATAATTTCACACACCTCGATTAATTCACCCCTCAGCCTCCTCTGTTCTAAGAAAAACAATCCTAGCCTGTCCAATCTGAGCTCATATCTACAATTTTGAAGCACATTTCCTCTGTACTCTCTCTAGAGCAATTATGTGCCTCCTGTAAATTCAGTTCTGTTTATGGGAGCGTGCTGTGTTCAAATTGGCCGTGTCATTTCCCTTTGTTCCAGCTGGGACTACTCTTCAGAATTAACTTCATTCATGAAGCACCTGAGGACGTCCTGAGGTGACAGAAAATGCTGTGCTCTCTTAGTTTATTTCTCTATGGTTTCGCGTACCACACAGTGTGCCCTCTAAGTCTTTAAGGAATCTCGTACAATGCCTTTCAAGTGGTAAAATAAGTATTTGGGCATCTGCACTATTGCAGCATCTTGCCGATCTTTTGCAAAATTTTTCTAATACCATATGATTGGAGCTAAAGCAAAATGCAGGAGAACTGAAGTGAGAACAGAAAATGCTGGAAATACTCAGGAGAAAGAAAGAGAGTTAACATTTCATTGACCTTTCATCAGATAAAACTCGGCCTTGAATTAGCAGCCCTGTAGTCTTTGTTCAGCAATACCCACTCATTTTTTTCTGTAAAATTGTCCTTTTGACAATACTCTTGTGGGCGACAGCTTGTTTTCTCATTGCTCCTTAATGATTTTCACTTAAAGTTGTTAAAGCAGCTGTGAGTTCCCATTGAAGATCCTGAATATTTTAGGTGACCGCGAGTGGGTGTTTGGATGGAAAAACGAGTGAAATATTTGCTGTTCTTAGCCATTAGCGTTATATTTACAGTCACGACCTTAATCCAAGGTGTAATGTTGTCAGTTAGGAATGAGATATTTTATAATGAGATACACAAGGATATTGTATAAAGTAATATAACTGGAATGAAATGACAGGATGTAAAAATCTGTCTTCACATGATTCGTGATATCATCTGAATCCCTCAGCTGCAGTGCAGCCTTGTAACTTACTCCAGGCTCAATTATGGTTTGTGCATCTGTGGTGTTCTACGATCGTAATTTACAGTACAGATTAGGAGCAAAACTAAACATAGCCTTTAGTTTCAAAATTATGGCTGGTTAATTTACATAAAATGTCACGTTTAAAAGAACAACCTTTCAGCCTTGTCCTTCCAACATTACAAAGCATTCCTCTGTTCAATCTAGTGAATTATTTTTGTAAAGCACCCCATTTTAAGCTCACAAAGATGGCCATGCATATGCACACAGTATGATCACACAGACAGCGACAAGATATAGCTCCTCTGATCCTGTATGGCTTGCTGTGCTTCTTCAGCTCCACACGGTATTATCGATAACAAGAAACGAATGATCACTTTTACTGGTGCTCCAGGAGATAATGTTAGAGAGAAAACCAGCAAAATGTATGGCTCTACATGAATAGTAAGGTGCAATCTTCTTGTTTATGTACACCATATTAAAACCACTTGAATATAATGGTGTATCCTTAACATGGCACCACGTGGAACTCTGCCACATTTCCAAAGATATATCCTTAAGTATGAGACATAAACAAAATCCTCCTGATTTACAGGCAAAAAAATGTACAAACTCAGCAAAAGAGAACATTTAACCAAAAGCTAATGAAGCAGAGGTGGCTCGTGGTATTTTCGCTGGACTATTGATCCAGAGCCCCAGGTAATGTCCAAGGGACCTGGGTGTGAATCCTGCCATGGCAGATGGTGGAATTTGAATTTGATAAAACTCTGGAGTTAGGAGTCTAATGATGACCATGAAACCATTGCCAATTTTGGGGAAAAACCCTTCTGATTTGTTAATGTCCTTTAGGGAAGGAAACTGCCATCCTTTCCTGGTCTGGCCGACATGTGACTCCAGACCCACAGCAATCAGATTGACTCCAAACTGCTTTCTGGGCAGTAATGCTAGCCTAGCCAGCTCCATCGCATGAAGGAATTAAACAAAAGCATTTAACAAGAATAACTTGTGACAGATGTCATTTTTAAAAGTGAGCTTACAATAACAATAGACAATGTGATAACGTTTGAAATAAATGTCTTTCTTAAAAGATGCGTTTGTCTATGTGCCCTTTGTGATACCATACAACGAGAGCAGTTAGACCACCTTGTTGATATTACCACTGGTTTCACAAAAATGACCAGGTGGTAAGAAGAAGTGGCCTGAGAAACATGTTTGCTGATTTATCTTGTTTGCTTCTGTTGGCACCTGTGTCTGCCTAAGGCCCCTGTCCACACAGTATCCTTCGTAACATAACACTCCACGAGCTGGGTAATCAGAATCTGCATCTCAGGGCAAGATTGCCTCTCATTTGTGATAGAATTGTGTTTGATAGCTGCAGTTTTATGAAAACTGATCAAAGAGCAAAAACATAATGCTCCAGATGGTAATGTCACATTTGCACTTGGCTGATCAGCTTCAAACACATTCTGTAACAAAGCTTGGTCACTGACAGAATAATTCTTGAGAAAACGTTTTCTTTCCAAGGTCACTTTCACTCAACTCGCTCTGCGGAATCTTTCTCTTTAATTTCTGCCTTTTACCCAGACTATCGTTTCCAGTTGATCTTGAGATGCAATTCAGTTTCTCTCACTCTGCGCTCTGCTGGCACGTAGTTGCCTGATTTGTTCATTCATGAGAGAGGGCGTCACCTGCTAGGCCAGCATTTATTGTCCATCCCTAATTGCCCAAAAGACATTTAAGAGTCAACCACATTGCTGTGGGTCTGGTGTCACATGTAGGCCAGACCGGGTCAGAATGGTAGCTTCCCTCCCTGAAGGGCATTAGTGAACCACATGGTTTTTATTCTGGACAATTGACAATGGAGTCACGGTCATCATTAGACTCTTAATCCAGGTTTTTACTGAATCCAAATTCCACCATCTGCTGTGACAGGATTCCCAGATTACCTAGGCAGGATTACCCAGGGTCACTGGATCAACAGCCCAGTGGGAAAGCCACAAGACCATCACCTCTCCACTGGAGTGTCTGAGTGCTGGAGTTCACAAGGACACAGACAAAATTCCGGGGGGATGGTTGTGTGCGGGGGCCGGGCGGTTGGTAGCTTGGACTACGACTAAACACACCTGCTCTTTCAATGAGTCTGCACAGGCAAAAGTGGACTGGATGGCCTCCTGCCGTTTCTTAATTTTCTAAGATTTTATGAACTTACCAAATATGTAAAATATCAGGAGCAAATCTAATTGGCTTCTGTCCCTTAATATTTCAGTGAATTACAAGAGAATTTTATTGTCTTTAGTATTGTGGTGGCTATGTACATATGAACAAAAAGATTACAGGCAAGAGTATGTCACTTAGTCCCTCAGACCTGCTCCAGCATTCAATAAGATCATAGCTGATAGAAAATAGAACAGTACAGCACAGTACAGGCCCTTCGGCCCACGATGTTGTGCCAAACGTTTACCCTAAACCTAAGGTCTATCTAACCTCCACCCCTACCTTATACTATCATCCATATGCCTATCTAATAGCTGCTTAAATGCCCCTGATGAGGCCGACTCCACTACCCTCTCCGGCAATGCATTCCACGTCCTGACCACTCTCCGAGTAAAGAACCTAACTCTGACGTCCCCTCTA
Organism: Ginglymostoma cirratum; assembly: GCA_024137785.1. Taxonomy (NCBI): domain Eukaryota; kingdom Metazoa; phylum Chordata; class Chondrichthyes; order Orectolobiformes; family Ginglymostomatidae; genus Ginglymostoma; species Ginglymostoma cirratum. The sequence continues at coordinate 838,118 of JAHRHZ010000062.1, forward strand.
TATCTACCTCCGCTCACTTTAAAACAATGCCCCCTCGTAATAGCTACCTCCACCCCAGGAAAAAGCCTCCGGGCTGCCCACTCTATCTATACCTCTGATCTGAGAACTCTACATTCCTGCCTACTCCTGATAACCTTTCACACTTTTGCTTATCAGGAATCTGCCTACCCTTGCCTTAAAAATATTCAAACACTCTACTTCCCCTTCCTTTTGAGGAGTGAGTTCCAAAGATTCACAAACTTCTGTGAGAAAATAAATCCTTCTAATTTCTGTCTTAAATGGATGATTATTTTTAAACAGTGACCTGGATTAGTGGACCTTAGGTTAGGCCAGGTGAAATGCACAGTGCCATTATAATGGGGACAAAAGAAAATGCTGGAATGTTCAGAGATAGTAAGAACTTCCAGTTCTGAGAAAGGGCCACCGGACCCGAAACGTTAACTCTGTTTTTCCACCTTCACAAATGCTGCCAGACCTGCTGAGCTTTTCCAGCAACTTCAGTTTTTGTTCCTGATTTACAGCATCCACAGTTCTTTCATTTTTTATTAAGAACTGCCTGTGCTGGAGTCAGAGATAACAGCAAATGCTCAGCAAATTTGTCCGCATCTGTAGAGAGAGAGGCAGAGTTAGTGATTCAGGTTGAGAACCTTTCAACCGACCCTTGTAAAGTGTTCCTCCTCTTAGAATACTGCATTCAATTCTGGGCTCTCTGCTGTAGGAAAGATGTTGTGAAACTTGAAAGGGTTCAGAAAAGATTTACAAGGATATTGCTGGGATTGGAGGGTTTGAGCGATAGGGAGAGGCTGACAAGGCTGGGGCTTTCTCCCCCTGGAGGGTCGTAAACTGAGGGGTGACCTTATAGACGTTTATAAAATCATGAGGGGCATAGATAAGGTGAACAGGCAAGGTCTTTTTCGCAGACTAAGGGAGTCCAAAACTAGAGGGCGTAGGTTTAAGGTGAGAGGGGTAAGATTTTAAAGGGACCTGAGAGGCAACTTTTTCATAGAGAGGGTAATTTGTATGTAGAACGAGCTGCCAGAGGAAGTTGTAGATACAGGTGCAGGCACAACACTTAAAAGACATTTGGACAGGTACATGGATAAGACAGGTTTAGAGGGAGATGGGCCAGAGGCAGGCAAATGGAACTAGTTTAGTTTGGGAAACTTGGTCGGCGTGGGCAAGTTGGACCAAAGGGTCTGCTTCCATGCTGTGTGACTCCGTCACCCTATCAGTCTATAAAGTTACACCCCTGGAGATGGGCGTTAAAGCCCTGCCAATGAATTAAATCTGATACCTGCTCACCCAGATCTTATGTCACTGTCTGCCATTACTAATGAGGAATCTTCAAAACACATCCAGAGCTGAGTTAGGCAGGATGAAATCTTGTGAAAATGTTTCTACAGTCTCGTGACAATATGTGTGCATGAAAGGCTGAAAGGACAATGGCTGCCAGTTGGTCATGCAAGTTGCACCATTGAATGCTGGTCCTTGAACTAATGTCCCTTAGACATCTGTTTTTGCTGCTTCAAAATCCCACAACATTTTCTGTTCTTTCAACAAAGCAGAAGTGATCAGGTTGGTCATGTTAATTTGTTTGTGGCACACTTGTTATCTGCACTTTGAAGCTAATGAAGATAGCCATTGCTTGATAAGCAATTTGCTCAATTAGTCTAAATCACCAGCAAATTTTGCTTCCAAATTGTTTCCAGTAAGGTTTCCAGTTTGCTCAAGGCTGCTTGCACAGTTCATTCACTCTGCCCACCATTTTCCTGTTTCTCAGTATTTCCCATTGCAGTAGAACCAGATGATTAGGAAAACTGGTATCAAAGACAAAAGGAAGACTTGCATTTGGATTTATCCCATTATGTCTCTCAGAGATGCTTTTCAAGTGACTTTTCTGCCTGTTTCAAATTCTGCTGTTTTGCGGTCCCTGACTTTACTCGCTGCACCATTTTTGGCCAATGCCATCAGCTGCCCAGGCTGTAGACTTGGGAATTCTCTTCCTCAGAGATAATAGGTACTGCAGATGCTGGAGAATCCGAGATAACAAGGCGTGGGGCTGGATGAACACAACAGGCCAAGCAGCATCAGAGGAGCAGGAAAGCTTGACGTTTTGGGCCTAGACCCTTCATCAGAAATGGGGGAGGGGAAGAGGGTTCTGAAATAAATAGGGAGAGAGGGGGAGGCGGATAGAAGAGAGGATAGGTGGAGAGGAGGCAGACAAGTCGAAGAGGCGGGGATGGAGCCAGTAAAGGCGAGTGTAGGTGGGGGGGGTAGGGAGGAGATAGGTCAGTCCAGGGAGGACGGACAGATCAAGGAGGCGGGATGATGTTAGTAGATAGGAGATTGGGGTGGGGCTTGGGGTGGGAGGAGGGGGTAGGTGAGAGGAAGGACAGGTTAGGGAGGTGGAGATGAGCTGGGCTGGTTTTGGGATGCGGTTGGGGGAGGGGAGATTTTGAAGCTTGTGAAATCCACATTGATACCATTGGGCTGCAGGGTTCCCAGGCTGAATATGATTTGCTGTTCCTGCAGCTTTTGGGTGGCATCACTGTGGTAATGCAGGAGGCCCAGGATGGACATGTCATCTGAGGAATGGGAGGGGGAGTTGAAATGGTTCGCAACTGGGAGGTGCAGTTGTTTGTTGCGAACTGAGCGCAGGTGTTCTGCAAAGCGGTCCCCAAGCCTCCGCTTGGTTTCCCCGATGTAGAGGAAGCCACAACGGGTACAGCGGATGCAGTATACCACATTGGCAGATGTGCAGGTGCCTGATGTGGAAAGTCTTCTTGGGGCCTGGGATTGGGGTGAGGGAGGAGGTGTGGGGGCAGGTGTAGCACTTCCTGCGGTTACAGGGAAAAGTGCCGGGTGTGGTGGGGCTGGAGGGGAGTGTGGAGCGGACAAGAGAGAGAATTCTCTTCCTCATCTCCTTTGATTTTCCATCACTCCCTGTGTTGTTTCAGATGCTTCTTAAAACTTGTATCTTGCTTCGTTGGAGATGTTCATTATCAGTCCTGTGAAGTCATTGTACCTGCGATATTTTACTGTGTTGACGGCAACCTAAATGTAAGTTATTGTTGGCTTAGTGACACGGTCAGATATTGGGGCAGAAGTAGCCATCAAGTCCTCTCTGCCATTCAGCAAGGTCATGTCTGATCTGATAATCCTCAATTCAAATTTCCTGCCTTTTCCCAATAACTCGTTGTTCCCTTTGTGGTTAAAAATCTATCTATCTCTGCTTCAAATATACTTAACAACCCAGCCTCGACCGCTTTCTGTGGTAAAGAATTTTACAGCTTCTCCACCCTCTGAGCGGCTGCTGTCTAACAAGATGTTAAATGATACACAGAGTTACAGACAAAAACCAGTTTGGGAGAAGCAGATCCAACAGAGAGATGTCCTTAACTGTAGAAGTGCTGTTAATTGCAACCTCCAAATCAGTCAGTACGAAGGGAGAAGTCCTGAGTGCCTTAGAAGAAAATGCCAGACATAAAAGGCTGTGGAAGACATGAGTTTACAGAACCCATGTTGAAATAAGTGAGCTAAGTTAGCAATCTGTTAAGAGTCCAAGAGTCCAAGAGTCCCAGGAAGAGACATTAACTGAAAGAACTAGCATAAAAACAAATAAAATACAAATGTGCCAGCTGAATAAGGAGCTTTAAAATGGAGACAGAGGTGACCGTTCACTTAAGTTTGAGTTCCTGTCAGATTGTTGTTAGGATTGAAAGGTTGAGTTTCTGTTTCTGATATTTGTGTTTAAACGACTTGATTAAAACCACTTGAATAGAATGGCGTATCCTAAACATGGCACCACGTGGAACTCTGCCACATTTCCAAAGATATATCCTTAAGTATTAGACATAAACAAAATCCTCCTGATTTACAGGCAAAAAAATGTACAAACTCAGCAAAAGAGAACATTTAACCAAAAGCTAATGAAGCAGAGGTGGCTAGTGGTATTATCGCTGGACTATTGATCCAGAGCCCCAGGTAATGTCCAAGGGACCTGGGTGTGAATCCTGCCATGGCAGATGGTGGAATTTGAATTTGATAAAAATCTGGAGTTAGGAGTCTAATGATGACCATGAAACCATTGCCAATTTTGGGGAAAAACCCTTCTGATTTGTTAATGTCCTTTAGGGACATGTTGGATCTGGATATTTGTGTTAAGACTACTTCAAATAGTTCATGTACTTTATGCGTTTTGTTTGGTGTGCAGTAAACCTTTGTGTTGTACCAATAGTACATTGGCAGCCTCTTTTGAGAAAATTCAATGCCTGAGCACTGAAATAAATATGTAAAAATTAAACTTATGATCTATCGAGCTGATATTTTACTCTGGGACCTGAGTTGACCAGTATTATCATCAACTAGGTTCAGAACATTGACTGCCTTTTCTCCTGCACTGTCTCTAATCCTGATAGAATGTGGAATTTAAAAAGAGAAGGGGTGATGTAATTACACTTCATGATGTATGTATATTTTCTTACTTCGTGCTCCTCCCCAAATCCCATACAATTTAGAGCAGGCAGCTGAAGACATGCTCTGGACATAGTTGATCAGAAAATACTTGAATAATTTCCACACAAACCAGGAATACCCCAATTTCAGTTTGTAGTCTTGGCTGAGTTAACTGGTTTCAACTGGTATGTTGCTGGGGAGATAACAGTTGAGGTCAGGACCTTCAGGTTCTGGGAAAACTTCGAATTAGAATTAGCTTTATTGTCACATGTACATAAAAGTGAAATGTTTACAAGTCACCATCTTAGGGATAAAGGTACCTAGGTGCAGATTCTTAAGTACAAATCCACAGGAGAAAAAATGAGAAAAAGAAAGAAAGAAAAAGTCCAGCATTTCAGACCTTCATGCCATCATCGGCACAAAAGTACACAATCTCAGGAAGAAATTAGAAAAATAAAGGCCTACAGATTTCAGAATAACAGTCTTTCCATCCCAGCCCATGGCCCCAGATGGTATCGGGTTCACCTCGAGACTCTCAAGGCCGGGAGTACACACAGAGGCTGGGACCATGCAGGTGCAGCAGGCGGTAAAGAAAGCAAATGATATGTTGGCCTTCATTGCGAAAGGTTTCAAGGACAGGAGCAGGGATGTGTTGTTGCAGTTATACAGGGTCTTGGTGAGGCCATTCCTAGAATATTGTGTGTAGTTTTGGTCTCCTTTTCTGAGGAAGGATGCTCTTGCTCTGGACGGAGAGCTGTGAAGGCTTAACAGGCTGATTCTGGGTCTGACGTATGAGGAGAGATTGACCAGGTTAGGATTGTTCAGATGAATGAGGGGGGGGTCTCATAGAGACTGATAACATTCTAACAGGACTGGACAGGGTAGATGTAGGGAGGATGTTCCCAATGGTGGGTGCATCCAGAACCAGGGGTCACAGTATGAGGACCGCTTTGCAGTACACCTGCGCTCAGTTCGCAACAAACAACTGCACCTCCCAGTCGCGAACCATTTCAACTCCCCCTCCCATTCCTCAGACGACATGTCCATCCTGGGCCTCCTGCAATGCCACAGTGATGCCACCCGAAGGCTGCAGGAACAGCAAATCATATTCAGCCTGGGAACCCTGCAGCCCAATGGCATCAACGTGGATTTCACAAGCTTCAAAATCTCCCCTCCCCCAACCGCATCCCAAAACCAGCCCAGCTCATCTCCACCTCCCTAACCTGTTTTTCCTCTCACCTATCCCCTCCTCCCACCTCAAGGCCCACCCCCATCTCCTATCTACTAACCTCATCCCGCCCCCTTGACCTGTCCGTCCTCCCTGGACTGACCTATCTCCTCCCTACCCCCCCACCTACACTCACCTTTACTGGCTCCATCCCCGCCTCTTTGACTTGTCTGCCTCCTCTCCACCTATCCTCTCCTCTATCCATCCTCTATCCGCCTCCCCCTCTCTCCCTATTTATTTCAGAACCCTCTTCCCCTCCCCCATTTCTGATGAAGGGTTTAGGCCCGAAACGTCAAGTTTTCCTGCTCCTATGATGCTGCTTGACCTGCTGTGTTCATCCAGCCCGTGCTTGTTATCACAGTATGAGGATTCAGGGTAGATCATTTAGGATGGAGATGAGGAGACATTTCTTCACCCAAAGAGTGGTGAGCCTGTGGAATTCATTACCACAGGAAATAGTTGATGCCAAAACATTGATTGTATTCAACAGGTGACGAGATATAGCACTTGGGGCGAATGGGATCAAAGGCTATGGGGAGAAAGCAGGAAACAACGGGGAGGCAATGGTCTAGTGCTATTATCACTCGACGATTGATCCAGAAACCCAGCTAATATTCTGGGGTCCCGGGTTTGAATCCCACCACGGCAGATGGTGGAATTTGATTTCAATAATTAAACAAAAAGTCCAGAATTAAGAATCTATTATCACCATGAAATCATTGCCAATTGTCAGGAAAAACCCGTCTGGTTCACTAATGTCCTTCAGGGAAGGAAATCTGCCATTCTCGTCCGTCTGGCCTCCGTGTGACACCAGACCCACAGCAATGCGGCTCACTCTCAACTGCCCTCTGAAATGGCCTAGCAAGCCACTCAGATGTACCAATTGCTATGAAGCCTCAAAGAAATGAAACCGGACGGATCACCTGGTATCAACCGAGGCACCGGAAAAGACAACGGCAGAAACAGCCCTGTCAATCATGCAAAGTCCTCCTCACTAACATCTGGGGGTTAGTGCCAACATTTGTGCATAGATCCCTGAAAGTTGCCACCCAGGTTGATAGGGTTGTTGAGAAGGCGTACGGTGTGTTAGGTTTTATTGGTAGAGGGATTGAGTTTTGGAGCCATGAGGTCATGTTGCAGCTGTACAAAACTCTGGTGCGGCCGCACTTGGAGTATTGCGTACAGTTCTGGTCACTGCATTATAGGAAGGATGTGGAAGCATTGGAGAGGGTGCAGAGGAGATTTACCAGGATGTTGCCTGGTCTGGAGGGAAGGTCTTATGAGGAAGGGCTGAGGGGCTTGAGGCTGTTTTCATTAGAGAGAAGAAGGTTAAGAGGTGACTTAATAGAGACATACAAGGTGATCAGAGGATTAAATAGGGTGGACAGTGAGAGCCTTTTTCCTTGGATGGTGATGGCTAGCACGAGGGGACGTAGCTTTAAATTGAGGGGTGATAGATATAGGACAGATGTCAGAGGTAGATTCTTTACTCAGAGAGTAGTCAGGGCATGGAATGCCTTGCCTGCAGCAGTTGTAGACTCGCCAACTTTAAGGGTATTGAAATGGTCGTTGGATAAACATATGGATGATAATGGAATAGTGTAGGTTAGATGGGCTTCAGATTGGTTTCACAGGTCGGCGCAACATCGAGGGCCGAAGGGCCTGTACTGCGCTGTAATGTTCTATGTTCTATGTTCTGTGTTCTAATTGGGAGAGCTGTCTCACAGATTAGTTAAGCAACAGCCTGACATAGTCATACTCACAGAACCATACCTGACAGACAATGTTCCCAGACCCCACCATCACCATCCCTGGATATGTCCTGTCCCACCGGCAAGACAGACCCAGCAGAGGGGGCGGCACAGTGGTGTACAGTTGGGAGTCCTCAACATTGACTCTGGGCCCCATGAAGTCTCCTGGCTTCAGGTAAAACATGGACAAGGAAACCTCCTGCTGATTACGACATACCGTCCTCCCTCAGCTGATGAATCAGTACTCCTCAGTGTTGAACAACACTTAGAGGAAGCACTGAGGATGACAAGGGCACAAAATGTACTCTGGGTTGGGGATTTCAATGTCTTCCACCAAGAGTGGCTTGGCAGCAGCACTACTGAACGAGCTGGTCGGGTCCTAAAGGACATAGACTGGGTCAGCGGCAGGCAGAGAGGGAACCAACAAAAGGGAAAAGCATACTTGACCTCATCCTTACCAATCTGCCAGCTGCAGTTGCATCTGTCCATGACAGTATCGGTAAGATTGACCACCGCACAGCCCTTCTGGAGACAAAGTCCTGCCATCACATTGAGAACAACCTCCATTGTGTTGTGTGGCACTATCACCGTGCTAAATGGGATAGACTTCACACAGATCTAGCAACTCAAGACTGGGCATCCATGAGGCACTGTGGGCCATCAACAGCAGTGGAATTGTACTCCAACACAATCTCAACCTCATCACCCGGCATATCCCCCACTCAACCATTACCATCAAGCCACGGGATCAACGCTGGTTCAATGACGAGGACATGAGGGCATGCCAGGAGCAGCACCAGGCATACCTGAAGATGAGGTATCAACCTGGTGAAGCCACCAAACAAGACTACTTGCACGCCAAACAGAGGAAGCAGCAGGTGATAGACAGAACTAAGCGATCCCACAACCAATGGATCAGATCTGAGCTCTACAGTCTTGCCACATCCAGTTGTGAATGGTGGTGGACAATTAAACAAATTACTGGAGGAGGAGGGTCCAAAAATGTTCCCGAACTCAATGATGGAAGAGCCAAGCACATCAGTGCAAAAGATAAGGCTGAAGCATTCACCGAAATCTTCAGCCAGAAGTGCCGAGTGGATGATCCATCTCAGCCTCCTCCAGCTCCTCATCCAGCATTACAGATACCAGTCTTCAGCCAATTCCATTCACTGCACATGATATCAAGAAATGTTTGGAAATACTGGATTCTGCAAAGGCTACGGGCCCTGAAAACATTCCGGCAATATACAAAGACTTGTGCTCCAACTTACCGCTTCCCTAGCCAAGCTGTTCCAGTACAGTTACAATGCTATACTTAAAAACCAGGACAAATCCAACCCGGCCAATTACTGCCCCATCAGTCTACTCTCAATCATCAGTAAAGTGATGGAAGGTGTCACCAACAGCGCTATGAAGCAGCATCTGCTCAGCAATAACCTGCTCAGTGACGCCCAGTTTGGGTTCCGCCAGGGCCACTCAGCTCCTGACCGCATTACAGCCTTGATTCAAACATGGACAAAAGAGCTGAATTCCAGAGGTGAGGTGAGAGTGACAGCCCTTGATATCAAGGCTGCATTCGACCGAGTGTGGCATCAAGGAGCCCTGGCAAAACTGGAATCAATGGGAATCAGGGGGCAAACTCTCTGGTGGTTGGAGTCATACCTGACACATAGGAAGATGGTTACGGTTGTTGGAAGTCAGTCATCTCAGCTCCAGGACATGTCTGCAGGTGTTCCTCAGGGTAGTGTCCTCGGCCCAACCATCTTCAGCTGCTTCATCAATGACCTTCCCCCCATCCATTGGGATGTTTGCCGACGATTGCACAATGTTCAGCGCCATTCGTGACTCCTCAGGTACTGAAGCAGTCTGTGTTCAAATGCAACAAGATCTGGACAATATCCAGGCTTTGGCTGTCAAGTGACAAGTGATATTTGCGCCACACAAATGCCAAGTAATGACCATCACTAATAAGAGACAATATAACCACCACCCCTTGACATTCGATGGTGTTACCATCACTGAATCCCCTGCTGTCAACATCCTGGTTGTTATAATTGATCAGAAACTCAACTGGATTCACCACATAAACAAGAGCAGGCCAGAAGCTGGGAATACTGCGGTGAGTAACTCACCTCCTGACTCCTCAAAGCCTGTCCACTATCTACAAGGCACAAGCCAGGAGTGTGATGAAATACTCCCCACTTGCCTGGGTGAGTACAGCGCCAACAATACTCAAGAAGCTTGACACCATCCAGGACATAGCAGCCCACTTGATTGGCAATACATCCACAAGCATTCACTCCCTGCACCACCGATGCTCAGTAGCAGTCGTGTGTACCAGCTACAAGATGCACTGCAGAAATTCACCAAAGATCTTCAGACAGCACCTGCTAAACCCTCACCATTTCCATCTAGAAGGACAAGGGCATCAGACATACGGGAACAGCATCACCTCCAAGTTTCCCTCCAAGTCACTCACCACCCTGACTTGGAAATATATCGCCATTCCTTCATAGCTGCTGTGTCAAAATCTTGGAATTCCCTCCCGAGTGGCATTGTCAACCTACAGCAGGAGGACTGCAGCAGTTCAAGAAGGAAGCTCACCACCATCTTCTCCAGGGCAGCTAGGGATGGGTAAGAAATGCTGGCTTGCCAGTGACATCTGCATCCCACAAATGAATAGAATAGAATAGAATTACGCTATTGAGTTGGACGATCAGCTGTGATCGTGAAGAATGGTAGAGCAGGCTCAAAGGACCGAATGGCCTCATTATGCTCCTATCTTCTATGTTTCTGTGTTTCCAAGTTTCTGTGAGTCCATGCCAAGGCTGTGAGTCAATGCCAAGGCTGGGAGTCTGTGCCAAGGCCGTGAGGGCGCACCGAAGCTGCAGGTCCACACTGAGGCCAGGAGTCCAGGCTGTGGCCATGATTCCACACTGAAGCTGGGAGTCCACACTGAGGCTGTGAGTCTGCGCTGATGCTGTGAGTCCGCACTGAGGCTGTGAGCCTAGGCTGAGGCTGTGAATCCGCACTGAGGCTGGGAGTTCGCGCTGAGGCTGTGAGTCTAGGCTGAGGCTATGAGTCTGCGTTGAGGCTGTGAGTCCGTGTTGAGGCTGGAAGTCTGCATTGAGGCTGGGAGTCCGCCTGAAGCTGGGAGTCCGCGCTGAGGCTGTGAGTTGGCGTTGAGGCTGGGAGTCCGTATTGAGGCTGGGAGTCCATGTTGAGGCTGGGAGTCCATGTTGAGGCTGGGAGTCCGCGCTGAGGCTGGGAGTCCGTGCTGAGGGCAAGAATCTGTGCTGCGTTTGGGAGTCTGCAATGACTTCACTCGAGGCTCAAGGATGGGAGGTAAGAAGAAACAAGAAAGAAAAGCATGAAAAGACAAAAAAACAGAAAAGAAATGAACAGAGAGGATGAGTCCTACTCCACCGCCATCTTGGCCATGACTGTGGCTCTTGTTGCAATTTACTGCAAGCATGCCTGAGAATATTATGCAGGAATCTTTCTGTACTGGCACGCTGACAGGAGACAAGACTGGCCTCCTCAATAACACTCCCATAATTGAAATTGTCAGCACTGATTGCTGATGAGGGATGAATGTGAATATTGCTCCTTTGACTCAATTTGAAACTGTGCGTGGAATGGTTTTCCATAAAGAGGATGAATTTGAATGTTCTGATGGGGAAATTACATGAAAAAAAAAGGTTTCTTTTTGTTGATTGTAAGGTCACTGTGTCCGATGGTTTAAAGCAAATTTACATGACAAAAGAAGTCATAATATAATTATTTGTGCCTAAAATTTTAACCAGCAAATAGACTTGCCTTTATATAACATGTGAAGTTGGAATTTGTTGCTGATGATAGGAAACATTGATGCTGTATTCAGCAGATACCAAGCGCCAGGGATCTGAGTTTGATTCCACCCTCAAGTGACTGCGTGGAGTTTGCACATTTTCCCTGTGTCGGTATGGGTTTCCTCCAGGTGCTCTGGTTTCCTCCCAAATTCAAAGATGTGCAGGTTAGGGTGGATTGGCCGTGTTAAATTGCCCATAGAGTCTAGGGAAGTGCAGGTTAGGTGGATTAGCCATGGGAAATTCAGGGTCACAGGGATAGAGTAGGGGGCTGGATCTGGGTGGGATCCTCTTCGGAGCGTCGGTGTGGACTCAATGGGCCGAATGGCCTGTTCCACACTGTAGGGATTCTGTGATTCTGCAATATTTCATTCAAGAAACAAACGGACAACTTTGACAGCTCAAATGAATAAATTAGACAAAAAGGGATACCGAGCATCTGAGGGACGTGGTGAGAAAAGACACTGAGGAAATGCAGAAAAGTTCAGTCAGATTTAAAAGGCTGGAAAAGAAGGTGGGCCTACGAAGAGAGGGACGTAGAGGGACAGTGACAGTTCATGAGGGGATTTCCGCAAAGGCTTTCCTCCTGAAGGTGTGATTGCCAGCCATGGTGTGAAAGGAAAAGGAGGGTGGGTGCAAAGAAGTGAATATGGCAATTATGAGGTTGATTAAGAAAATAGTCATGAAAGAGTCGACGTGTGAGCTATGCTGAAGCCTGACATAGAACAGTATCACAAAGCAGAGACTGAGGCAGATTGGGGGAGAGTGTTCTGGAAAGCTGTAGCAGACAGTAGTCGGACTCTGGTGTTTGATAGACAAAGAGCTGTACACTGAATTGAGTGGGAGAAAACATTCAGAGGCGTGCAACTGTCTCACTGTTAAATGATTGTTCAGCACAAGTACCAGGTTCCACCCTTCCCTTCTGGATCTTTTACAATTCCAGAAGCCAACTCCCCTCCTGAGGGGGAGAAATAGTTCTTTTTCATATAAATAAACCCACAACTAAATTTACAAATCACCCAGTTAATAAGTTATGAACACTGCTCACCAGGGGTAGAGTGACAAGCCAATTACAAAAATGCAGTGAATGAAGGAAACAAGGGAGGGAACTAAATCAAAATGATATTGGAGGGAGATAATGCACTCCAGCCCACCTCTGTCTAAAAGCCTCAGGGAACCTGGTGAAAATCTCAGCTGTTACGTACAAATTCCAATGGGCATCACCTATTGTCAGCTAATTCTGAAGCTATCCTGGTTTACTCATTTCTAACCCTGTCATCCCACACTGAGCTCCTGATGGAGACCTGCATATGTTCTCTAACTCTTGTTCAAATTAGTTAAAATGCTGAAGAGGTAAAGTAACCTGAATACAGGTACTGAGATGAAATAAACTAAGTCTTGTTTTCTAAGACAAGAGTCTCTTCTGATCAAAGATAATAGGTACTGCAGATGCTGGAGAATCCAAGATTACAAGCTGTGGAGCTGGATGAACACAGCAGGCCAAGCAGCATCATCGGAGCAGGAAAGCTTGACGTTTCGAGAAGGGTCTGGGCCCAAAACGTCAAGCTTTCCTGCTCCTATGATGCTGCTTGGCCTGCTGTGTTCATCCAGCCCCACGCCTTGTTATCTCTTCTGATCAGATTTATTCACGGTCCATCCTCCAGCACAGACTACTGAACATTATCTGAAAATCACATAAAAAAGGGAGGATTGGTGACAGCACTTTACCGTGACCCGCAAGTTGCCAGTTAGTTGTGCATCAATCACGTCCCTGTTAGAATGTGCATCAGGTTGAAAAATTGGCAAATCAAGAAATTCACAGGTTTGATGAATACTCGGCTCAAACAGCAGTGTGGGAGAATTGGGTTTGTAGGTCACTGACATCAGGACTCGGGAAAGTGGGATTTGTGCCAAAGGGATGGTCTGCACCTGAATGATTCTGAGGATGGTGTTACATAAGAAACATGGGGTCAGGAATAGGCCATTCAGTCCCTTGAGCCTGTTCAATTCAGTGAGATCATGGCTGATTTGTGGCCTAATTCAATATGCCTGTGTTTGGCCCATTTCTGTTAATACCTTTGCCAAACAAAAAATAACCATTTGAGATTTAAAATTAACAACTAATCACAGCATCCAGTGCCATTTGTGGAAGAGAGCTCCAAACCTCTACCACCCTTTGTCTTAAAAATCCTACCGAACATCTCTCCTGAATGGTCTGGCCCTAATTCTCAAACTATGCCCCCTAGCTCTAGAATCCCCAAACAGTGGAAATAATTTATCTTTATCTAACTTGTGAATATCTTGAAGACTTTTAACATCTTGACTTTTAATATCGTTAATATGTTATATTGAATATCTTGAAGCTCTTTTAAATAGATCAGATCATCCCTTAATCTTCTAAATTTTAGAGTAAACAGGCCTAATTTACATAATCTCTCCTCATAAGTTAACCCCTGAAGTGCAGGTATCATTCTTGGAAACCTGCATTGTACTCCCTCCAAGGCCAATATCTCCTTCCTAGGGTGTGGGGCCCAGATCTGCTCACAGTGCTTCAAGTTGGCTGTAGCCAGGATTCTTGTCAACCGCATACCTCAAGAAGCGGAGAGAATTTCAAACAAAATAGTGGAAGCATGGGACCAAATTTGGGAAAATGTGGGAAGTCAGAGAGTAGAGTCAAGACTACAAAGAAAGTTTATTAACATGGGCAATGATAAACTGTGAGAGGAAGGAATAGAGAGTATGACTTAACAAGACAGCAAATAGATTAGACTAGAATTTACAAAGAGAGTGAAAGGATAACACTAAAAGCTGAATGCATGTGGTCTTTCGATACCCTTCCTAGCATCCTTTCCTTCGAAAGCACTGTCAAAGTAATTGGTCATTCCTTGAGGGTTTTGCGCAAAAGGGCTGTTACATTTGTTTACTTTACTGCATTAACTTCAATTCACATGGAGTATAAATACTAGCATGAGTTAGATGGACCAAACAGTCTGCTGTGCTATGTATTTTCTGTATATACTTCAGCAAAGCCAAAGAATGTGATGAAGTAGTTTTTAATATTAGCTATTTCTACATTTGCTAACACTAGAATTACTGTTCATCAGGCAGTTTCAGGAATTCCTTACATAACAGGTAAGCAGTTGTTACTTCAAGGATCACCTTTTCAGATGGAAGCACATCATTACAATCTACATATTGCCATCCCTTTGCCTCCATCCATTTAAATAGTTGCCATCAGTTTGTTTATTACAATGCTTTACAACACAGCTACTGAGGACTGTTGTCTTCTGCTTCCTGCAGTAATCCTTCAGTCTTTTCTTTAAAGTCACACACAATGGCTGCCTGAACAGTTGCACCCATTGACTTCTTGCCAGTTCAAATACCCAGGTGCTGAGATGAATTGTTGCTGTGGAAGGGTCTTTAGTTTGAACCATCCCCCTCACTGCTTTACTGAAAGCAAAGAACAGTGGTTGGGGGTTGGGGGGTGGGGGAGCGCGGGGGTAGGATACTGGGAACCTCAGTTCAACATTGAAATAGCATCGGGGCCATTTCTGAATATACTTCAGAGTTTGGTTTGGTTGTGTCATCAAATATTGTTTCCAACTGTCAGTAAAGTTCCATTTTCACTGTTCAGCTTGGTCGTTAATGTCGTGACTGTCATTGATTTAATTGTAATTGACTGTTTTGTGTTACCGATTGGGTTACAAAGCATCCAACAGTTTTATTAAATAATTTAGGCCTTAATTTTAAGCATGTTGCAAAGTCATTGACAAGGCAGTGAACAGCGTTGAGCATGTTTTGTTCATGTGCAGTAAAGCTGAACCAGATTTTTTGTTCTGGCGTCAATTTTGAGAAGCCAATATATCCTTCATTACAAAAAAAATTTGGATTGCTATCCCTATTGATTTGCACTCTGCAGGAGTAATGACTCAAACTGTGAACGTCCTTAGAGGGTGGCGTATCTAGTAAACATGGGAAGCTTTAAAGGAATTAGAGCTGTAATTTTCATTGTTTTGAAGCGAAAAAAGGTCTCAGTCAACTCAGGTTGCCCAGTGACCGAAGAGAGGAAAGAAACTGCAGCTGTAAAATTCCCAACTGAAACCTTGCACTTTGACCATTTTGTACAATCTATTTCTCTTTTATGATGTCAGTGTTTTTCCCCTGAGTAAGAAGATCAAAGATTTCAACTTCTTACAGGATTAGTACAGCATAACTGTATCCCTATATATAACAGCCAGCTTTTGCTCAAAGGTAACAATTTTTTGTTGATGAAGTCCATTTCTTTGTCCAGACGCTTTTGTTTTGAATTCTTCTTTTGTGATACTTCTACTATGGAGATAGGCCAGAAGCTGTCTACTTTATTTAAAGGAACACAATGCCTGAGACCGACTGTGTATCTGTGTGGAATTTGCCAAGACAGCTCGGATTGTTGGAAACTACTGATGCAATCATCAGTTTGCCCATTAACTTTTATTTTGTGTGCCCTCTTTTGAGAGACAGCAAGTTTACCAAAATTTATTAGAAAGAAATCTTTGTTTTGCAAGCGTTGCCTGTCTTATTAGTCCAGATAGAAGCTTCAGTCTAAAGCTATTTCATAATTTGAATCTTGATTGGACTAAGTTTATGGATGCACTTAGAAGCTTGTACTCGTCACCAGATGTCCTTGTAACTGAAGTGGCACTTTTAAAAGGCCGTGTGTGGCATTTTCTTGTTTGGTGGAACTGATAAAATTTAGGAAATTCCTTGCCCTTGAGGCTATCACAGTGTACTGGGAAGGCCTTGATTTAGTAATAGGCCACATCCTATTGAGCCTGGGTGGAAGGCAAAAAGATAGATTCAGTGAACTTCAGTTTTTTTTCAGGTGGAAATGTTAATTGTGTTTCCTCAATCCCGATTACTGCTTAATTTGTTTCTGACCCTTGGGGATAAACCATTGATTTAACTGCTTTGTTGCTTGGGAGTTCAGATTTAAGCCTCTCAACTTAACTTTTCTAGGGCATGACACTTCCATCAAAATGTAAACCTGATGTGCTTCTTTTGTCTCCATTTATAAGCAAGAAATGAAAAATAACATCATTTTAAAAATATTTTTAACTGTCATGACTGAAACGTATTGGAGTGAGTTTAAGAACAGGAGAACACCGTAATACAATAAAATGTTCCTACCTCTGGGGAAATACAGCATTTCCAGTGAAAGCAAATTTTGCAGCATTTTAGAATGTATGAGCATTAATAGACACCATTGGCTTGCTTGAAGCACAGTGGACAATGTGAACCGCTTTCAACAAAGTGACCAAATCTTGCATGTTGAAATGCATGTTATAAACACTAGGCATGAAAGTGCTGCAGAGTATCGCCTTTTAACATTCTGATTAGACCATATATTTTATGTTGTAAATCTGAGATTAAAGACAATTACTTTGTCCCGAGACAAGATAAGACTATGAAATTGCATCTACACACTCTCTGTAGCATTACTACTCCCCGCAAACACTAGCGCTGGATATTCACAACCAAGGTAGGTAGCATGAGTGGGGAAATTTCCAAACTGTGCAGACATGCCTGGGTTTAAAAGGCTCCACTAGACTGAACTTTGTTTGATGGAACTGATCACATTTGGGAAATTGCCCGTCCCGAAGGCAGTCCCCATGTACTGGGAGGCCTGTCACTCCGGGATTTTGGGAGACTTGGCTTCCGTTGCCTTGCTGGCTTTATCAAATCCACCAATGTGCTTTCAGTTTCCTTTTAACTTTCACTTTGGACTGGGGGAGCAATTTGAATTATCGCAATCTTTTTAAGCTCTGCTTTTGTCAGATTGCTTCCTTCAGATGTTCTCCACGACACATGGCAGATGAAGTTTAATTTAGAGAAATGTGAGGTGTTGCATTTTAGAAAGGCAAATCAGGGCAGGACTTATACACTTAATGGTAAGGTTCTGGGGAGTGTTGCTGAGCAAAGAGACCTTGGACTGCAGGTTCATAGTTCCTTGAAAATGGAGTTGCAGGTAAACAGGGTAGTGAAGAAGGCATCTGGTATGCTCACCTTTATTGGTCAGTGTATTGAGTAGAGGAGTTGAGAGGTCATGTTGCCGCTGTACAGAGCATTGGTTAGGCATTGGTTAGTCCAATTGGAATACTGCATTCAGTTCTGATCTCCGTGCTATTGGAAGGATGTTGTGAAACTTGAAAGGGTTCAGAAAAGATGTACAAGGAAATTGCCAGGGTTGGAGCGTTTCAGCTATAGGGAGAGGTTGAATAGACTGGGGTTATTTTCCCTGGAGCGTCAGAGGCTGAGGGGTGACCTTATAGAGGATTATAATATCATGAGGGGCATAGATAAGGTAAATAGACAAGGTCTATTCCCTGGGGTGGGGAGTCCAAAACTAAAGGGCATAGGTTTAAGGTGAGAGTGGACAAATTTAAAAGGGATTTAAGGGGCAATTTTTTCACACAGAGGGTAGTGCATGTATGGAATGAGGTGCCAGAGGAAGCGGTGGAGCTTGGTACAATTGTAACATTTAAAAGGCATCTAAATAGGTATATGAACAGGAAGGGTTTAGAGGGATATGGGCCAAATGCTGGCAAATGTGACTAGATTTATTTAGGCTATCTGGTCGGCACGGACGAGTTGCACCGCTGTACTGCTGTAGATCTGTATGTCTGCATGACTCAATGACACTGGACAGGCACATGGATAGGAAAGGTTTAGAGCGATATGGACCAAATGCAGGAAAATGGGATTAATTTAGTTCAGGAAACCTGTTTGGCATGATTGAGTTGGACCGAGGGGTCTGTTTCCATGCTGTATGACTCTATGACACTCTCTCTGTCTCTCTCTGTAGGTATATATATATTATATAGATATAATATATATACATTTTATATACAAAGTTTAGTGGCATTGTGAATACACCTCTTCTCTTTACACCTCCAGTTACATACCTCTCCATAATACCTCGATGGTTTATCAACATGACTTTTTGAAACGCACTGAACTCTCTACATTTCATACCTGGTGCATTTTCCCTCACCCTTTGTCACGTTTTACTGTCACTTTGCCAAAGATATCATTTCGCAAACTAATCCTTCGTCCTAGGTGTGTGTTGAAACAGGTGAACAACCTGTTACAGCCTGTGGATTTATCGTAAAAGAGACAGAAAATTGTCCAATCTGTCTTTAAGGAGAAGCATGAATATTGTGTTTAGCGTGTCATCCAGAAATTCCTTCTGCAAAGACCTCTTGTCATGTTTCTTTCATGAGCATTATGTGATGCTGGGTAATGTTGATATTATAGTGTGTTCGACTTTATTCTTACTCCAAAGTATTTCACACTGTTTTGATATCTGACAACCCATAATTTGCTAACCAATGGGTCAAAACCTCCAGCATAAATTCTTGGTGCTTGTAGTTTTGGATGTTTAGTCAACCTTTGTCCATTTGCTGTAGCTATCAGCCAAAGCAATAAACGCTGGCCTCGCCAGTCACACCCACACCTTGTGAATGAATTAAAAAAACCAGTGACAAATAATATGATGCATCAGAGGTAGTAAGAACTGCCGATGCTGGAGTCAGAGATAACACAGTCTGGAGCTGGAGGAACATAGCAGGCCAGGCAGCATCAGAGGAGCAGAATGAGCGCTAACTTTACCTAACAGCAACAACAAAGTTGATGGAAAAGCTCAGCAGGTCTGGCATCATCTGTGAAGGTAAAAAAACAGAGTAAATGTTTCAGGTCCGGTGACCCTTCCTCAGAACTGAGTTTTGAGCTTTTGCAGCAACTTAGTTTTTGTTCCTGATTTACAGCATCCGCAGTTCTTTCGTTTTTTATTTAGTAGCTAACTTTACCTAACACCGGAATATATTTTATTTACATTTTCATGGCTTGTCATTGGCAAAGGAATTGTCATTTGGAATAATGAGTCAGTTTTGCTCCGGTTTGGAGTAAGAGCATGTAATTTGAAGATCTCTTGGAGTTTTCCTCTCAGATGACGCACACAGCTGCAGCAGTTTCTATGATGAAAGGTAGTTGTGAATTGACTTTCATTTCTCCTGTGGGCATGGGATTTTTACCTTTAGACTTCTTGCTCTTGCTTTCCGTGTGCAATGTGTCCTTCTGGCTGAATGAGTAACATCTACCTCTCCTTTCACATTCCTGGAATGGCAGAACAGATGCATGAGGAGGGACTAGATCGGCGAGGACTATATTCACTGCAGCTTAGACGGCTGAGGGGGTGGGGGGGGGCATCTCATTGAAATCTACAACATTTTAACAGGACTAGACAGGGTGAACGTAGGACAAATGTGCCTCCCCACGTCTTCCCTCTCAACCCTCACTTTTCTCTGTTAAATCATCATTTAAAACCTACCTTCCTGACCAAGCTTTAAGTCATCTGCCCCAATATCTCCTTATCTGGCTAAGTGTCAGATTTTCTTTTGGAATGCTCACATGAAACACCTTGGGAAGTTTCATTACATTAGAGTTAACATCAGATGCTGTCTAAGTTTTCATTATAACCACAGTGGTGAGAGTGTAATATGTGACAGCCTTAACAAGCCAGTACTTCCATTCATGAAATCGCCTTTCAGTGCAATCTTGTTCTTAACTGTGCTATAGTGAGAGTCCAGGTCTTTATTTATTTCAATATGTTCCATTGTGCTGAGTCTCTTTAGTTGGACAATACCACAAAAACATCTGGCTCCATTATAATGAGGCAAACGTTGATTTTATCTTCATCTCAAATTTGATTCACTTTCAGCCAAATGTGAAACTTTCCTTTATAGTTACCACACCAATAAATTCCCCCATTGTCGCATATTTGTCTTCAGTGCCATTCTTTTTTTCAGTTACATACTATGGTGCGAAACTATATGCCACATGGAATGTGCACAGATGGAGCAATTTTTCAAATCACTTGACCTTAATCAAAATCAGCTTTAGGAGTTCTCCATTTGTGTCCCAACATTCTTCAGTCCTTAATTTCTCAAATGAAATATAGAAAAGAAATCCACCCTATTTCATTATTCTGTTGTGTACTGCTCTGTGTAAGACTGATACACACTCAATTGCTGGTGCTATCTTCATTTCTACCTCTCCGACAGACAAGGCAGCAAGGAGGTCATTACAACAAAATGCTCGGATCTTACCATATACAACACTTCCAAAGTTTTAAATCTCCTTGTACTTTTTTTTATTAAATCATTGAATGAGGACATTGCTGGCTCGGATAGCATTTGTTGCCAATCCCAAAGAGTAGTTAAGAGTCAACCCCATTGTTACTAACCCTGTCATAGAAACATACCTCTATTCAATAGCCATACCAAATACAGCTAATCCTTTAAAGGCATCTTTAAACTGTCAAACTGTGAACTCAGAGAACCCTGCTGAGATTTTTTGACTTAATGACAAAATTACAGTCCTTGGGAAATGATTAACAAAGAACTCAATTCAAACAGTAAAATAGGTGGTCTCTTTTTTTCCAACCTACACCAGATGGTCTGTTAATCAAAACAGTCTGCCAGGCAGTGTTTTTATCAGACTCTGACAGTTTAAACGTTTTATTTTTAATATTCATTTATGGAATGTGGGTGTCACTGGCTGGGCCAGTATTTATTGCCCATCAGGCAGTTAAGAGTCAACCACATTGCTGTGGGTCTGGAGTCACATGTAGGCCAGACCAGGTAAAAGTGGCAGTTTCCCTCCTGAAAGGACATTAATGAACTGGATGGGGTTTTCCCCCATCAATCAACAATGGATTCGTTGTCATCCTCAGGCTCTTAATTCCAGATTTTTATTGAATTCAAATCCACCAACTGCTGTGGATTTTAATCTAGTTCCCCAGAACATTACCTGGATCTCTGGATTAACAGTCCAGTGACAATACCACTAGGCCATCGCCTGCCCTGCAAGGTTAAAGAACAGGGAAATTAAAAAAAAACTTCAGCTAGTGACAATTACATTGACTTTACCTGACATTCAGGACTGTTTATATCTACTCCATATATCTGTGACTCCATTCAGTCGTTAAGGCCCTTGGGACAACCAATTTGGAGTCTTTTTGAGCTCCGTCCTAATGTTTCTGTTGAGATTGGATTTATTACCTGTGTGAATCAGGACATAACCCTTTACCATGCTGGCAAAAATTTAATCATTTGGAAATGTGGGTGGTACTTACACATCTGATCCCCTCCCCCACCCCAAGCCCTACTGAATCTGGCCCCAATTGTACTGATGTAACTTTAAAGTTTTGGCAAAGATCTGTAGGTTGGGGTGTGGATGAGGTTGTTGATTTGCTCGCCGAGCTGGCTTGTTTTTGTTCAGACCATGCTGGGTGACATCATCAGTGGAGCCTCCAATGAATCGATGTTATCCTACTCCGCTTGGAATTGATACTGTTCAGTCTGTTATGGTGAGTACTGTCATTTCCGGTTTTGATCTGTATGAGTTTGTGTATATGAGGTCCAATTCTATATATTTGTTGATTGAACTGTGGGTGGAGACTCATGCCTCTAGGAATTCCCGTGCATTTCTATGTATGGCTTGGGCTACGATGGTTACTTTGTCCCAGTTAAATTGATGGCCTTCATTGTCTGAATGTACAGATATTAAAGAGAGTTCATTGTGCCGTTTTGCTGCTAGCTGATGTTCAAATATTCTGATGGCTAGTTTCCTTCCTGTCTGTCCGATGTAATGTTTGTGGTAGTTGTTACATGGTATTTTGTAAGCTACGTTCGTTCTGCATGTTGTTTGAATAGGTATACAGTGTACAGAAAAGCAACCCATACAGATCAAATCCTCAGTTTCCACAGCAACCACCCCAATGTCCACAAACAAAGCTGCACCAGGACACTATTTAAATGGGCCAGGACGCACTGCAACACTCCAGAACTATGCAAGAAAGAGGAAGAACACTTATACGATCCTCGCTTTAAACGGATATCCCTGCAACTTCATCCACAGATGCCTACGTAACATACAACAACAGGAGGACTCAGTACACCCTAACACACTGGCCACGCTGCCCTACATCAAGAACATATCAGAACTGACGACAAGACTCCTAACACCACTAGGAATCATGGTCGCCCACAAGCCCACAGCCACTCTACGACAAACACTTGCAAGGATTAAAGACCCTATTCCCAACACATGCAGAACGAATGTGGTTTACAAAATACCATGCAGCGACTACCACAAACATTACGTCAGACAGACAGGAAGGAAACTAGCCATCAGAATACATGAACATCAGCTAGCAGCAAAACAGCACAACAAACTCTCCTTAATATCGTTACACTCAGACAATGAAGGCCATCAATTTAACTGGGACAGAGTAACCATAGTAGCCCATGTCGAACATAGGTACGCATGGGAATTCCTAGAGGCATGGTTCTCCACCCCTACTTCAATCAACAAACAAATAGAATTGGACCCCATATACACAAATTCATACAGCTCAAAGCCAGAAATGACAGTACTCACCATAACGGACCGGCCAGTATAAATTCCAAGCGGAGTAGAATAACATCGCTTCATCAGAGGCCCCACTGATGATGTCAGCCAGCATGTCACCCAGCTCAGCGAGCAAGTCAACAACCTCACTGATGTAACTGTTATGTATTTTGCTTTTTCTTAAATACGCAATAATATAAAGAAAAAGATATTCTGTTACTTCTACTTATTTACTTTCCATTCTGCCCCTGAAGTTAGTATTGAGAAGAGCACTTTAGCAACGCAAACCACCCTAGAATCGCTGGCACGTTCTGATTGTAAATACCTGTACAACCAGCTGAGCCTGATTCTGCTTTGCATCTGGATCCTCATGCACACGTAGATCAGGAGTCACTGAACACAAAGCAGGAGTCCTGGCTGTTTGCTTTCCTGCCCTTTAACATCACTCAGACCTGGATGAAATTTATGCACTGACCACAAACTCGAGATTGAATTGTAGCCCGTTGCTGTCTTCTGCTGTATGACAGCCGGGTGCACAGATTGATTGCAACGCTCTGGAAGTTTGCATAATGATGGCCTGTTGGTGTATTGTGGGCCATGATAACTGGAAAATGTAACTTAAGCCAGTTGGATATATACTGATAAAACCAAATTGTTGGCATCTGCAAGCTGTTAAGGAAATTACTTTGGCTTCTGTAAATGCCCTTTAGTAGCGTAATTTTCTTGAGTGCAGAAAATATTAGGTGGTTTGCCAGTCGTAATTCAAATGCTATGTTCTTGATCTCTGTGTTAACCTAAAGGAAAGTCTTCGTTCAAGGCATAGTGGACACTCATTGCCTGTCCCTTGATCTAAGTGGCTTGCTAATAAGTTTCAGGACACAGTTAACAGTCAGTCACATTGCTGTGGGTCTGGAGTCACATGTAGG
This sequence comes from Ginglymostoma cirratum, assembly GCA_024137785.1. Lineage (NCBI taxonomy): Eukaryota > Metazoa > Chordata > Chondrichthyes > Orectolobiformes > Ginglymostomatidae > Ginglymostoma > Ginglymostoma cirratum. The sequence goes on from JAHRHZ010000062.1 coordinate 861,774, forward strand.
CCAGAGCAGGTAAGGACTCCCTAAAGAATGTTGGTGAACCAGATGGGGTTTTAGATAAACCGGTGGTTCATTTCAAGTCCACCGTCACTGAGAGCAGCATTTTTTAAAAAAAAAATACAGATTTATTATTTGAACTTAAAGTCTAACAGCTTCCATGGCAGGGGTTGTGTTTGAATCCATGTTATCAGAGCCTTAGACTGGGATTTTGCATGATTAGTCCAGCAATATTACCGCAGTACCACACTTTCCCCTCTCTGAGTGATCATTCTTCAGTATCTGTACAGAAACCTACTGTCGATGGGCTGTTTAGCTGTGGGTGGGTTCCAGTGGAGCCTGATTCTGTGCTTATTGATGCCCAAAAATGTAATTTTCTAATAGCGATTACTGGATTATAATTAGAACCAGGAACCCTGGCTGATTCTTATCCCATTCCGCAAACAATGCTCACAGAGACATACAATTATTTAACACTGCCCTGCCTAGAAGATTAGTTAACTCACTGAACCCTGACTATTTCAAGTCTGTATGACTTAGTCCCATGATAGTTGCATGATCATTATTAGTGAGACTAACTTTCCATTCCAGATTTTTTACAGGAAGTTTTGAGTAAAACAATTCCATTAGTTGTTGCAGTGCAGCTTGAACGAATGACCCCAGGCCATTCAGCTGGACCCCTGCATTACTAACCAGCAACATTAGCACCTCACCACCATCACCCTGTGTTTGATTATCATCAATATGCTCTTCATGGGGGCTTACTGTGTGCAAATTGGCTCCGACAATGCAGCCGTGTGTACACTTCCAAAAGAAACTGCTTCATTGGCTGTAAAAACATTTGTGATGTCCTGAAAGGTGCTATATAAATGTAGAACCTCCTTTTCATAGAATCCCTAGACTGTGGAAGCAGGCCATTTAATCCAAACTGACTCTCCAAAGAGCATCAACTAGTCTATCCCCATAACCCACACCACAGCTAATTCACCTAACCTACACAGCCCTGGATACTATTGGCAATTTAGCATGGCCAGTCCACCTAACCTACATATTTTTGGACTGTGGGAGGAAACTGGAGCATCTGTAGGAAATCCACACAGACATAGGGACAACATGCAAACTCCACACAGACAGCTACCTGAGGCTGGAATTGAACCTGGCTCTCTGGTGTTGTGAGGTAGCAGTGCTAGCCATTGTGCCATCTATGTATGGATGAAACAAGTTGCAGTGAAGTGCTACATTAACGTAACTTTGGTTAGGTGTGTTTGGATGAACTTGTACTCATGTAAAAATTTTACATTGTTCACACACCAAGGCTTTGGCAATTTTCCCAATTTTATATATTTTTTTAAAAAAATGATACATCACTAGAAACAATCCCTTTTTCCAAAGTTGCATCAAGCACTCAGAGTTGTACATGGTCGTACCATTGCTATGAAAATAACTCCAGTATATCTGCGTTTTTTTTCCCAAATTGCTGTTGGTCTTCCGTTAGAAGATGTAAAAAAAATCTGTAATTCTGTTAAGTAAACAAATCTGCAATTCTGTATACTGTTTGTGAAAGGGGACATGGTTAGACTTTAGAGGAAGGAGAGGCATAATCTCAGAACAAGGGGTTGCACATTTATGACAGAGATGGGGAGGAATGTCTTCCCTCAGAGGGTAGTGAATCTGTAGAATTCTTTACTGCAGAAGGCTGTCGATGCTGGGTTGTTCAGTATATTTGAAACTGAGAAAGATAGAGTTTTAACCAGTTAGGGAATCGAGGCTAATAGGGGGAATGACAGTAAAGTGGAGAGGAGGATTTATCAGATCAGATACTTTCTCATTGTATGGTAAAGCAGACTTGATGGGCTGAATGGCCTGCTTCTGCTCCTACGTTTTCAAATCTTATGTGGTAGTTGACCCTAATTGTGGTTAAATTGAAAGCAGTTTTCTATTTTCACATTTGTGCAATCATAAATTTGCAACACTTCCATTGAAGGCAGCACCCTCCAAAGAGCATTGCTCCCAGCCCCAGCCCTGTAACCCTGTAACCCTGTTAAGTAAATGGGGTAGGAACTTCCCACCGTAAGAACATAGAAACTGGGATGTGCCACTTAGCTGCAATTCAATTTAATCATGGCTCATCTATGTCCTAAACTCATATACTTTCTATGCTGATATTAGAGGGGGAAAAGGAACAAATTGGATAGATGGTGAGCATGCCCAGACCAAAAGGCAAAGACACTGATAATGATGGTAAAGGAGTTACAGTGATGTAACATTGGTGTGAATGTTAGCTGTGTAAGAGAGAAAATGGGTCGGCTCAGCCAACAAGATACAAAACAGTTTCTCTCTATCTGTCCTATTAACACCACCTGTCATTCGATGGAAGATTTCCTTTTGAAATGGTATGTTGCAACCCATCTAGCAGTCTTCATTCATGGCTGTAAGCATTTACTTGCATCTCAGTCACTTCAAACCCAAGGATTATTTTCCATCCACACTGATTAATGTTCAAGAGCCTTCCAAAGTGGTGGTTTTAATTGATCTTCCAGAGCAGCAAGTCTGAATGTTTCCACTGGAGGGAAAAGGTTGCAGATGCGCTGATTGCTAAGCTCACCCATTAGGGCCAGTGATTTATTTATTCATCCCCTGGATTCGTATAGACAATTAAGATCATTAGATGAAATCTGATGCTAATGCAGATAACTGAGACTTTCAAACATTTGCTCATGTCCAAACTGTCATGCATGCAGTTACCTTGTACGGCCTCCTTTGTAGAATACAGCCTCTGATACAAAACAGCTGCAGACAGAGGTCATCCGGAAATGTTCATAGAATCATAGAACCCCTACAGTGTGGAAGCAGGCCATTCCGCCCGTTTACTTATTAAGTCAGTTTTCCATTATCCGAACATCAAGAGTGGGGAGTTCTGGTGTCTGTGATCATAGTGATCAATCCTTTCTCCACCTTCTTGCCCTGCCTGCAACTTCTGATGTGTTTTGGCCACATCACACTCCTTCAGTGCTGCTCCCTTGGCATCAAGTTTAACAGGACTGGACTCATCAGTTTCTTCTCCGAACCAGCCCATCATAGCCAGAGAGTATGGAACAGGGTTGATCTTCTGACCTCTCAAGGTTATTATACCCCTAAGATACATCCTTTCCCCTCATGCCTGTCATCACCCCCAGCCCCCCAACACACACACACACGCACATTAATTAAGATCGTAAGAAATAGGAACAGCAGCTCTGCCATTCAGTAGATTCATAACGGATCCGATATTCCTCATTTCCACTTTCCTGCCTTTTCCCTACATCCCTTGACACCCCACCTGATCTAGAATTTATCTATTGCAGCCTTAAATATACACAAGGACTCTGTCCCCACTGCTGTCTGGAGTTCCAAAGGAATTTCAAAGACTCTCAACTTTTTGAGTGAAGAAATTCCTCCTTAGCTCAGTCTTAAATTGTACCTACTTTATTCTGAGATTATGCTCTCTGGTCTTAGACTCTCTCAGCATTTGCCCTGTCAATGCCCTTAAGAAAAAGAAAATGAAAGAACTGAAGGTGCTGGAGACCAGAAACAGGAACAGAAATTGCTGGGAAATCTCAGCAGGTCTGGCAGCATCTGTGGTTGAGAAATCAGAGTTAATGTTTCGGGTCCAGAAGGAGGGTCACTGGATCCGAAGAAGAATTTTCTAGCTATGTCTGTTTTTGTTTCTGAAGTCCCTCAAGAATCTTGTATTTGTCGATGAGGTAACCTCTCATTCTCCTAAACTCCAGTCAGTACAGTCATAGAGCTGTACAGCACGGAAACGGACCCTTCAGTCCAATGTGGCCATGCCAACCAGATATTCTCAATTAACCTAGTCCTATTTGCCATAATTTGGCCCATATCCCTCTAAACCCTTCCTATTCACATACCCATCCAGATGCCTTTTAAATGTTGTAATTGTACCAGCCTCCGCCACTTCTGCTGGCAGCTCATTCTGTACATGCACCACCCTCTGTGTGAAAAAGGTGCCCCTTAGGTCCCTTTTAAATCTTTTTCCTCTCACTTTAAACCTATGTCCTCTAGTTTTGGACTCCCCCACCACTGGTAAAAGACCCTGTCTGTTTACCCTATCCTACTTTTATAAGGTCAACCCTCAGCCTCAGATGCTCCAGGGAAAATAGTCCCAGACTATTCAGCCTCTTCCTCCAAACCCGGCAATATCCTTGTAAATCTTTTCTGAACCCTTTTAAGTTTCACGATATCCTCCCAATAGCAGTGAGACCAGAATTCCAACCTGTTTAGCCTTTGCTCATAAGATAGTTTCTCATGTTCGTGCTGCCCATCAGTATCATCATCCAACGGGTGAATGTCAGGATCAAATTTACATATAACGCACCTAGCTTTATCTCTTTACCACCCCTGTCATCTTCTACCATTGCTTCTGTGTTGTCAGATTGATTGTCTGATATCCAATTCTAGATGAGCCAGAATTTCCTCTGTTGAAAAGAACGTCTCCACCTTCAGCTTACACTTCATTACTTTGGTCTGGTTGTACTAAGTTTGTGTTAAGTCCATTCCCATTCCTTGGCCACTGTCCCAGACTAACAAGACAGTTTGCAACTTTGAAATTCCATTTGAGACTGACCTGTCTCTGGAGTATTGTGTTCAGTTTCAGTCTCCTTACCTGAGGATGGATGGTCTGGCAATGAAGGGAGTGCATAAGAGATTTAGCAAACTGCTTCCTGGGATGGCAGTACTAATGTGTGAGGAGAGGTTGATTGGCTAGGATTGTATTCACAGGTGTTTAGAAGGATGAGAGGGAATCTCATAGAAACCTATAAAATTCTAATCGGACTGGACAAGGTAAATGTAGGAAGAATGTTCTCGATGACCAGGGAGTTCAGAACTAGGGATCATAGTCTGAGGATATGCACAGACCATTTAGATGAGATAAGGAGAAGTTCCTTGACCCAGAGAGTGGTGAGCCTGTGGAATTCGCTGCCACACAAAGTGGTTTATGTTTGCAGGTCATTTTATATTTTAGCGCAAATTTTGAGTGCAATCTTTATTCGATCAGATGTTATCAGTTTACTGAAGCTAAATGTGATCTTCCATCATTCATTGACAGGAACTGGATCTTCTCCTGCATTGTGTCTTGATAGTTAAATGTACAGTTCACAACTTAAACACAATGACAACTAGGATAGATGGCATAGGTGTCATTAAGAGGCTGGACATTGTCTGATAACACAGTGTGAATTTGGAGCTCAGCGTTAGATAAAGCTGTCATCTTGCTTCCTTTAAATGCCGCCTATGAGTTTCTTCGGAATATTCATCTAGTTCCGGACAGACTGATTGTAATTTCACCAGTAGAAATGCCTCTTGGATCATTGCAGCTTGATGCTTGGGATTTCTGTATGAAATTACATTTGTGTTGCAGCTGGAACCATTAATTTCTTCAGGAGATATGGTCTTCTGAGATTATGGCAGCCTAACATTTTGGTGTTGAAACACTGACAGACTTTTGTTGCAACTGGTGTAATTCCTCCAGCAGACACTAACTGCAGTGAGGTATTACATCCACATCATTGACTGAACTTGATGCTGCCTTCAGTGCGTTTCCCCCATCAGCTAATGATGTCATTAAACAGGCATGTAATTTGGGCTGATATCCAGGCTGTAATTGTTATTCAGTAAATTATATGCACGCAGTCAAGAAGGAGATTTGTGTGAGTTGAAACATCAGAGAAGTCTGGCTTCGATCAAACAACTGGGAATTATAATAAATGTCCACACACATTCTTGGCAGTGAAGCAAATCTTTTCTAAATAGGCGTTTGACAGTGCTGGAGGCGTGCGTTGTGAGCTGGTGTTTCTTTTTGATTTTCACTGGCTGTTGCAGCAGCCGTTAGTCTAACCGTCACACTGCATCCTGAATCTGTGAACCAATTTGTATGGAAACTGAGAAACTTTGAATGCAATCTGCAGCATCTTACACACGCTAACAACTACACAAAATACACAGTAAGGAGTTTAAGCATAACACATACTAAAATACTTTACCTCGTCATTTCTTGGAGCATGCTTCCAAAAGCTCTTGGAAGGAAATTCATTTAAAAATGCTGTTCCTCAGGTAAGTGAACTTTTATTACAATGCTGTCGTTTAACAATATGTGTTGTGCATAGATGTGTTGTTTATTTAAATAAATGCAAATGCACATTCGTTTAAAATTATTTTATGATTGTAATTACGCAATACAGCTCAGCGGAAATACATTTCAAACCACTGATGTGTTTCACTGCTGCAGAAATTGCATTTACAGGAAATAAAGGGATTTTTTTATGATGTTCTGTATTTCAACATTTATACAGAAGCAAAGATGAACATTTATGGCACCTATCACACATGAAATATGTGGTAGGAGTTGGGGGAGGCTGGGGCAGTTGTACAGCCATTTGACTTTACCAGTTGCCTGAGAGAGTTGCAGGGTGCTATCTCCTTCAAAGTTGATATTCCAGTTGCTTGCACTCATGTGAATTCCTGGCCAAGTTAACACTTTGTGAGGACTCGCACCACAATTGCAGTGGCGTCATTATTTTGTCACTGTATTTGCCCTGGGTAGTTAATTTTAACATCATTATTTTGGAGGCAAAATTACAGCTCATGAACTCTGGAGAAAGACAAAAGAATAAATGTGGAAATACATGGTGTACGATTCTCATCTCTACTTCAGTTTCATACTTACTGCTTCACAGAAGTGACTTCTGACCTCAAGCGCAGGTTTCATATTAAGCTCCGCTCTTAAGACCTTGCCAGCAGCAGCAGTAGCCTGTCCGTGATACACCTCTATCTGTTGCATTTTATATTATAATAGATGTTGGATGTTGTCCCAACTGGCTCCTTGGGCAATATGTGTCATTTCGGGCGGGACGGAGTTGTACAGACTTGAAGTTGTCAGACTTCAGTGAGTTAACTCATCCGATAGGCACTACTTAACAATACACCTCCGTGAGCTTTGGCTGGGGAGTGGGATAAGAACCAGCCAGGCACCCTGGTTTCAATTATTGAAATCACTATTGGAAAATTACATTTCTGGGCATCAGTAAACACAGGACCAGCCCTGACTGGAGCCTAGACGTGGGTGAACAGCACATCAACAGCAGGTTTCTATGCAGACATAGAAACTAGAAGACCATTCAGACTTTTGAGCCTGCTCCGCCATTCAATATAACCATGGCCAATCGTCCAGCTCAACACCATATTCCTGCCTTCTCTCCTTATCGCCTATGATTGCTAAAAATGCATCTGCCTCTTTCTTGATGACCCGGCCTCTACAGCTTTCTGTGGGAAGAGAATTCCACAGGTTGACCACCGTCTGAGTGAAGAAAATTTTTCTTACTTCAGTCACAAATGGCTGATCCTGAGCCTGTGCCTCCTTGTTCTGGACTCCCACAAACAATGAAAACATCTTTCCTGCAGCTAATCTGTTCAGCACTGTGAGAATTTTTTAAATGTTTCAATCATATCCCCCTCTCATTCTCCTAAACTCTAGTGAATACAGATCCTATCAGACACTGAAGAACATTGGCGTAGTGACAATACCTCTGGACTAGCAATCCATTATCACAACTGACAGAATATAAACTCTGTTAATAAATCTGGAAAATCATGTTGTAATTATCGATTGTTATAAAACCCAATCTGATTAATTAAAGTCCTTTAGGGAAGGAAACCTGCCACCTTTACCCAGTCTGACCTACAAGTAACTCCAGACCACACAGTTTTTTTTCTTTATTCATTCACAGGATGAGGGACGTTGCTGACTAGGCAGCATTTATTGCCCATTCCTAATTGCCCAGAAGACAGTTAGAGTCAATCACATTGCTGTGGGTCTGGAGTCACATGTAGGCCAGACCAGGAGATTAGTGAGCTCGATGCGTTTTTCCGTCAATCGACAATGGATTCACAGTTGTCGTTAGACTCTTAATTCCAGATATTTATTGAATTCAGATTCCACCATCGGCCGTGGTGAGATTCAAACCTGAGTCCCCAGTGTGTTATCTGGGTCTCTGGATTAAAAGTCCAGCAAGAATACCATTAGGTCATCACTTCCTCCTAATGTGGTTGACTCATAACTGCCTTCTGAAGTGGCTTAGCAAGATACTCAGTTGTATCAAAATCGAAACAGAAAAATCAGCTCTGCACCACATGGACTACAGCAGTTGACACTACCTTCTCAAGGACTATTAGGGATTAGCGATAAATGTTAGGCTATATCCTACCGAAGAGGAGAGTTGCTGGTGCAGGTGGAAAATGTGGGAGATTGGGAATGATAGTCAGCAGAGGGTCCTGCTGAGATAATTTCACATGCTGAAAATGTTCAGTGTTTACAGATTCTTTGGCTGTTGCTGTTGGATTTTTCATGTCGGCCGTAGCAACAGGCAGACCGACCGAATCGAACTAATCCCACATCCTGTTCGCGCCTCTCATCTCAAAGCTGCCAGGCCCTAAGTGGTAAAGGAACAGTGAATTTGAGGCAGAAATGGAGGCTAGGTCCGGAGCATGCAGGTGGAAAGGCCCAGTTCTGTTCCCCAAAAAAATATAAGCTAGCACTTGAGACGCTAACAGTGGCACAGCTTTGTACAGTTCAATTTTCTGACAACTTTGAAGCCCTCCTCGCATCTTCACTCCCTCACCCTCACCCTACACTCCCATCACCCTTCAGTTGTTCAGCTGTTCAAGTTCCTCACCCATTATGTACTCTATGAACATAGGTCACATGCCCTATGATTACCCCTGGTTATAGCCCTGCACAATAAGAATCCATTGACTCGCCCACTAAGCTCCCCACAGTAAGCAAACAGATTCTTCAAAGCAGCTAAATCAAAAATAAGAGCTGAGCACTTGTGAAATGTTTAGCTGGTTCACTTGTAGCCAAGAGCCCATGAAACTCCCGAGTAAACAAACAGATTTTATAACTGCTAATGCAACAGATGTCTAGGCTGAATAAATAAAGATATTGGGAATGGATTAATTAAGCTAAAGATTTCAGAAGAGAAGTAGGCTATTCAGCCCATGGAATCTGCTATGCCATTCGATAAGATCATGGCTGATCTGAACATCCTCAACTCTACTTTCCTGTCGTTTCCCCACAACCCTTGATTCCCCTTACTGATTAAAAATCTGTAATCTCAGCCTTGAATATACTTAATGACCCAGCCTCGACACCCTTCTGTGGTAAAGAATTCCACAGATTCAGTACCCTAGGACAAGAAATTCCTCTTCATCTCTGTCTTAAATTGGTGACCTCTTACTCTGAGAATATATCCGCTGGTCCCATACTCTCTTACAAGGGGAATCAAACTTCCTGCATCTACCCTGGCAAGTCCCTGTAAGAATCTTATTTGTTTCAATGTTTAAATATTTGCACATTGTTATTATACCAGAATATCCCTTCAGTAGTGTGAAATATACTTTCCCTATCTATTTAAAAGAGAAGAGACGTCTTGATCAAAGCATACCAGATCCTGAGAGGTTGTGACAAGGTGTGGATGTATAAAACATGTTGCCTCTTATGACAGAATCTAAAACACTGTTTAAAAATAAGGATTGCCCATTGAAGTCAGAGATAAGAAGATTTTTTTCCTCACAGAGGGTTGACAGTCATAGAATCATGGAGGTATATAGCACAGAAACAGACCCTTTGGTCTAACTCATCCACACTGACCAGATATCCTAAAGAAATCTAGTCCCATTTGCCAGCATTGGGCCTATATCCCCCTAATCCCATCCTCCTCGTATACCCATCCAGCTGCCTTTTAAATGTTGTAATTGTACCAGTCTCCACCATTTCCCCTGGCTGCTCAGTCTGTACATGCACTACCCTCTGTGTGATCCCTTTCAAATCTTATCCCTCTCATCTTAAACCTATGCCCTCTACTTTTGGACTCCTGTACCCTGGGGAAAATACCTTATCTATTTACCCTATCCATGCCCCTCATGATTTTATAAACCTCTATAAGGTCACCCCTCAGCCTCCAATGGTCCAGGGAAAATAACCCCAGCCTAGTCAGCCTGTCCCTATATCTCAAACGCTCCAACCCTGGCAACGTCCTTGTAAATCCATTCTGAACCCTGTCGCGTTTCACAACACCCTTCCTGTAGCAGGGAGACCAGAATTGCATGCAGTATTCCAATAGTGGCCTAATCAATGTCCTGTACAGTTGTAACATGACCTTCCAACTACTAAACGCAATGCACTGACTAATAAAGGTGAGCAAACCAAATGCCTTCTTCACTGCACATCTGCCAATGTGGTATACGGCATCCGCTGTACCCATTGTGGCTTCCTCTACATCGGGAAACCAAGCGGAGGCTTGGGGACCGCTTTGCAGAACACCTGCGCTCAGTTCGCAACAAACAACTGCACCTCCCAGTCGCGAACCATTTCAACTCCCCCTCCCATTCCTCAGACGACATGTCCATCCTGGGCCTCCTGCAATGCCACAGTGATGCCACCCGAAGGCTGCAGGAACAGCAAATCATATTCAGCCTGGGAACCCTGCAGCCCAATGGCATCAATGTGGATTTCACAAGCTTCAAAATCTCCCCTCCCCCAACCGCATC
>JAHRHZ010000062.1:872475-911492 GCA_024137785.1 Ginglymostoma cirratum
CCTCCCCCTCTCTCCCTATTTATTTCAGAACCCTCTTCCCCTCCCCCATTTCTGATGAAGGGTCTAGGCCCGAAACGTCAAGTTTTCCTGCTCCTATGATGCTGCTTGACCTGCTGTGTTCATCCAGCCCCATGCTTGTTATCTCTGCCTTCTTCACTATCCTGTTTACCTGCAACTCCACTTCCAAGGAGCTATGAACCTGCACTCCATAGTTTCTTTGCTCAGCAACACTCCCCAGGACTTTACCATTAAGTGTATAAGTCCTGCCCTGATTTGCCTTTCCAAAATGCAACACCTCACATTTATCTAAATTAAATTCCATCTGCGACTCCTTGACCCATTGGTCCATGTGATCAAGATCCTGTTGTACTCTGAGGTAACCTTTTTAGCTGTCTACTACACCTCCAATTTTGGTGCCCATCTGTAAACTTGCCAACCATACCTCCTTTGTTCACATTGAAATCATTTATATAAATGACAAATTGCAGTGGACCCAGCACCGATCCTTGTGGCACAGCACTGGTCACAGGCCTCCAGTCTGAAAAGCAACCCTCCACCACCACTCTCTTTCATCAACCTCGAGCCGGTTCTGTATCCAAATAGCTAGTTCTCCTTGCATTGTGGTCAAACCTTGCTAACTAGTCTACCAAGAGGAACTTGGTTGAACACCTTACTGAAATCCATATAGATCACGTCCACTGCTCTGCCCTCATCAATTCTCTTTATTACTTCTTCAAAAAACTCAATCAAGTTAATGAGACATGTTTTCCCTCGCACAAAGTCATGTTGACTATCCCTCATCAGTCCTTGCCTTTCCAAATACATGTAAATCCTGTTCCTCAGAATTCCCTCCAACAACTTGCCCACCACTGATGTCAGACTCACCGGTCTATAGTTCCCTGGCTTTTCCTTACCACCTCTTAAATAGTGGCACCACTTTTGTCAACCTCTAGTCTTCTGGCACCTCACCTGTGACTATCGATGATCTAGATATCTCACCAAGGGGCCCAGTAATCTCGTCCCTAGCTTCCCACAGAGTTCTAGGGTACACCTGACCAGATCCTGGGGATTTATCCTCCTCTGTGTGTTTTAAGACATCCAGCACCTCCCCTTCCTCTGTACTATGGACATTTTTCAAGATGTCGCTATCTGTTTCCCCATGTTCTGTATCTTTCATATCCTGCTCCACAGTAAACACTGATGCAAAATACTTGTTTAGTATCTCCCCCATCTCCTGTGGTTCCACACATAGGCTGCCTTGCGGATCTTTAATGAGCCCTACTCTGTCCCTAGTTAACCTTTTGTCCTTAATTTAATTGCTGTCTTCATTAAAAAGGCAGATGAAACAGAGTTTTTGAATATTTTAAAGGCAGAGGTAGGTAGATTCTTGATAAGCAAGGAAGTGAAAGGTCAGCAGGGATAAGTGAGAATACAGAGTGATCAGATCAGCCATGATCTTATTGAATGACAGAGCATTTCAAGGGCAGAGTGGTCTACTCCACCTCCTAATTGTGTCGTTTATTCTGAATTTGCCTGTAACGGAACATTAAATTCCACCCATTGTTTAATGGGTTGTTCATCTCCAATTACAACACTGTCACGACTTAATGAACATAGATGCCACTCATATGACAGCCTCGAATGATAAATTGTCAGGAAGGCAAAACCATTTTACTTAAATTTCCTCTGCCTCTAATCCATGTAGCTTTGTACAATCTGACTGCTGCTAGCATCTAGCAGCCTCCCTGAACCATGACTGGATCTGTGCCCCAAATGAGCCCACAACACCATCAACGACAGATGATGGAATTTGAATTCAACAGAAGTCTGGATTTTGGAGTCTAATGATGAGCATGAAACAGTTGTCGATTGTCAGGAAAAACCTATTTGGTTCACTAATGTCCTTTAGGGAAGGAAACCTGCCATCCTTGCCTGGTCTGGCCTACATGTGACTCCAGAACCACAGCAATGTGTCTGACTCTTAACTGCCAAGTGGGTAATTAGGGATGGACAATGAATTCCGGCCATAGCCTGTGATGCACACATCCTGTGAATGAGTGAAACAAGAAAATAACTCCTTCACATGAGCAGGTGGTTTTCAAGTGCCTACCCCTCCCCCACCCCCTGTGAAAATGGTTGGCCCCCAAATGGAGGCATGTCCATTGGTTCGTTGCTCGGTGGCCATTTTTGTCTAGCCTCGCACCCCTTCAATTCTTACCTTTTGAGACAAAGTAGCAAGTGCCTCTCTGCCTAAAAACTGCTTGCAAAGATGAAAGAGAGGATTATTTAAGAGAACACAATCTTAATTAGGAAATCTCTGTATACTTTGGTGTCAGCTGTGCCTCAGTTGGTAACACACTCACTCTGAGACAGAAGATTTAAACATACAAATCTGGGCTGCCCTTTGTCTGCACCGAACTGAGAAACTGCTGCAGTATTGGAGGGTCTGACTTCTGATTGAGATCTTAATGACTCACTTTCTGTTCTCTCGGATTGGCTTAAAAGATCGCATCGCACAATTTCAAAGAAGAATGGGTAATTATCCTCACTGTCATTGACAATATTTATAGCTTAGACTACTTCAAGGACCGCAACTTCCCCCCTCTGTTGATCAAAAATACCCTCAACGGCATCTCTTGCATTTCCCGCACTTCTGTCTTCAAACTCCCCCCCAAAAAAAAAGATAGAGTCCCCTGGTCCTCACCTACCACCCCACCAACTTCCGCCTCCAGCGTATTATCTTCCGCCATTTCCGCCACTTACAATCCGACCCCACGACCAAAGAGATATTTGCCTCCCCACCCTTATCTGCTTTCCAGAGGGACCACTCTCTCTGGGACTCCCTTGTCCGCTCCACACTCGCCACCAACCCCACCACACCCAGCACCGTTCCCTACAACCGCAGGAAATGCTGCACCTGCCCTTACATCTCCCCACCCCTCACCTTCATCCAAGGCCCCAGACAAACATTCCACCTCTGACGGGGGTTCACCTGTATATCGTCCAACCTGATCTACTGTGTCCGTTGCTCCCGATGTGGCCTCCTGTACATCAGTGAGACCAAACGCAGACTTGGTTACCGATTTGTGAAGCACCTGCGCTCCGTATGCTATTATCAACAACACCTTTCGGTCACCAACCATTTTAACTCCCCCTCCCACTCCCTGGGTGACATGTCCATCCTGGACATCCTCCAGTGTCACAATGATGCTGCACGCAAACTGGAGGAGCAGCACCTCATATTGTACCTCAGGAGCCTACAGCCCAATGGCCTCAACATAGAATTCACCAGTTTTAAAATCTCTCCACCCTCAGCCTCATCCCACGTCTAAGAGTCCCTCTTGTCCCCACCTACTTGACCTGAAACTGCCTGTCCATCTTCTTCTCCACCTATCCACCCCAACCATCCCACCGACCAATCCCCACTACCCCCACATGCATCCACCCATCACAATCCCAGCCCCAGTCCTCCTCTCTCTATTTATTTCCCAGCTCCCTTCCCTCTCCCCAGTCTTGATGAAAGGTCCAGGCCCGAAATGTCGACTCTCCTGCTCCTCTGATGCTGCCTGACCTGCTGTGTTCCTCCCGCTCCACACTGTATTGGCTCTGACTCTAGCATCTGCAGTTCTTTCTATCTCTGAAAAGCTTCATTAAGACCTATTATCTTGACACTACCATGTCACTGTTTGTGAGAGCTTGCTGTGTGCAAATTGACCGTCGTGTTTCCTATTTTACACATCATTGCCTGTGAAGCATTTAGATTGACCTGAGAACCGGAAAGCTGTAATCTAAGTGCAAATACATTGAGTGACTTTTTCTGAACTCTCCTTAACCCACTGTTGCAACCCGTGCTGGCTTATTTCTTGTCATGCATAGTTGTACAGAGATTAGGTGCCCTTGACTACTTTGCCCAAGATTGCTAGGAATTATGAGTGAGGGCTGGGTTCTCTCTTGTCTTGCAAACTGAACAGTGTTGAGATGAACTTTATAGTCCAACTCACAGTCTGTGAACTGCTACCTCTGAACAGGTAGTGCGTCAAATCTTAGGGCTGCCTGGTTTGAATAGCTGAGCTGTTCACGGTTTTAATAACTCATGGGTCATCGATTTGAGACGTTGCTGACTGTGGCAATATTTTCTGTTTCTGTAGCGGATTACCAGCTTATGCAGTACTTTGCTTCTGTTCCATTCCTTCTTAAGGTGTTAAGGGGGAATAATATTTGCATTTATGCCACATCTTAACTAACTTCAAGGGGTTAGTAGAAAAGACTTTCTGATGCTGTGTCTAGATTGAAGTTATTCCCACTGCATAAAACTGATGCAATTAGGAGCTCTTGTCATGCAGTAATAGTGTCCCGAACTCTGAGCCAGAAGACGCAGGTTCAAGTTCCACGTGCTCCCGTGATAAAACTTGCAGATAGCTCCCTCCACTTGAAAGCGTTACCACACTGCACTAATACACACTGCACTAATACGATGTGATGTCCGATCAAGTGACATGATCAAAATCCTGGAACGCCCTCTGTAACAGCACTGTGGATGTCCCTATATCCTGAGCACTGTAGTGGTTCGAGGAGACAGCTCACCACCACCTTGAACAGGGCAGTTAGGGACAGGCGTTAAATACTGACCCAGCCAGTGATGCCCACATCCCAAGAATGAATATTGGTGAAAAAAAATACCGTGCTGTCACCCTCCGAACAAAGCAATCCTTGTCGTCCTGTTTGACTCACCTCCCCAGTTTCGATTGGCTGCAGTTGTTATGTGATTATTTTTATATTTCAGAGAGCAAACAGGGTTGTAATTTGAAAACTGTCTTTCATTGAAGGGCCTGTTACTGTTAACATAAGTTTGGAAAAATACATTAAGCACGACATATTTATTTAAAATGTCGATATGTTTAGCAGTGCAGTCTAGGGCCAAGACAAATTGACAGTCGTCTGATTTAAGTATTTTAAATGAGAGCTTGCCTTTTATGGAAGGAAGCTGAAGGTGCAGGAAAGTTTGCTCCACTTATGGTTGTTTCCTGTTTCAGTTGCAGAGCCAGCGGACAACACAGTCTCACAGCCCGGAATGAATGAAAATGTCCAGTCTTCAGCGAGTAGCAGCACGGGCAGTATTGGTGGGAGCTTGTCTGCCATTCCCCAGCCGAACTCTGCCAAAGCCTGGCGCAGCAAATCCCTCAATGCCAAGCACACTGCCACGTCTTCCATGTTATCTGTGAAGCCGCCCCCACAGGAACCCCCGAAGCCAGCCATTGAACCCACTCCCAAGTCTGGTGCCAATGGCCAGAAATCCATGCTGGAGAAATTGAAGCTGTTCAACAGTAAAGGTGGCTCCAAAGCTGTTGGGGCCACCCTGGAGAACTCAGGGTCTCGCGATGGCAGCTGTGAGAGGGTGGAGGCCCCTTCTAACTGTGTGGACCTGGGTGAAACAGACGCGTCTGCCAGATGTGTTAGCAATGCCGCACCTGCCTCAAACAGCCCAAAGATTGCACTAAAAGGCATTGCACAAAGAACCATCAGCCGAGCACTGAGCAATAAGAAAAACTCCCCGAAAGGCAGCGAAAAGGAAAAAGAGAAGCAGAAGGAGAAAGAGAGGGACAAAACGAAGGAGACCTCCAAAAGGACTTCTGGCTCTGATAAAGCTGAATTGGAAAAGGAGCTGAAAGAGGGGCCACAGGTCACTGCTTCCGAAATGCCAAAAAAGTCCTCCAAACTCTCGAGCTTTATCCCGAAAGGAGGGAAATCGAATGGTGCCAAAAAGGATCCCCCTGCACCTCAGCAAAGTGGAATACCAAAACCAGGGCTAAAAACCTCAACAGGGAAATCTACAAGTGCCCAAGCTTCTGTGAAGGAGGCCGAGCGACCCCGCAGTGCGAGGCTTAGTGCTGGAATCTCGCTGCAGAAATCACAGCTAGACAGTAAGAATTCCAGTTCCAGTAGTTTGGCCTCCTCGGAGGGGAAAGGGGCTGGAGGAACACCCCCGACAAGCAGTAGCAATGTTCCGACTGCCACTACAGTCAGCACAACACAAACTACAGGAAGCAACACAGTCAGTGTACAGCTACCTCACCCACAACACCAGTACAACCACCCCAACACTGCCACTGTTGCTCCATTCATGTACAGGTATGCCTCACATCTTGCACATTGAAATATGACCAGGTGGGAATTATTCAGCGCTGTGCACCATAAACTGTTCTAATGTTTTGTCTTGATTTGATAAATGTGACATTGGACAAATGCAATAATAAATGCTTGGTTGTAATTAAGCAGATAACCCGTCAGATCGCAATAGCGTTTGCCATGAATTGCTTCTGTAATAATTAAATACACGGTTGAAAGGCACCACATCCACAAGCATCCATTCCCTCCACCACTGACGCTCAGCAGCAGCAGTGTGTACTATCTACAAAGTGCAGCACCGAGATTCACAAGGCTCCTTAGTCAATACCTTCCAAACTCACAACACTTCCATCTAGAAAGAAATGGGAACACCAGCTCCTGCAAGTTCCCCACCAAGCCACTCACCACCTTGACTTGGAAATATATCACCATTCCTTCAGTGTTGCTGGGTCAAAATCCTGGAATTCCCTTCCTAATAGCATTGTGGGTCAAACTATAGCAGGTGGACTGCTAGGTTCAAGAAGCCAGCTCACCGCCACCTTCTCAAGGGCAATTAAGGATAGGCAAGAAATGCTGGACCAGCCAGCAATGCCCACATCCCATGAATGAATAAAAAGAAATACCACTGAAGGTCCCAGGTTAATCCAGTTTCATTATTTCCACCCATATTTTGCCCAGCCCTTCCTATCTCAAGGGACTGTCTCATTTGTGCATGATAACAACACTGTCCCCCTCCAGAACCTTTGCTGAGTGGTGAACTGTAAACCTGGTCCCATTTGGGAGGTAATTTGAACTGCAGTGACCATCACAGTCAAATCCTGTCTTACCCTCCGCTGACATTTCCCCATACAGACTTCTAGCAGGAGCAAGAGGTGAAATGTGGATTGATTTCTGGAATTACTAAAGTTGACTGGAGCTTTTATGTAGAAACATAGAAAATAAGAGCAGGAGTAGGCCATTCAGCCCCTTAAGCCTGTTCCACCTTTCATTATGCTCATGGCTGATCATGCAGCTCAGTCCCCTGTTCCTGTTTTCTCCCCCATTCCCATTCACACCTCTAGCCATAAGAACTATATCTAACTCCTCCCTGAAAGCATTCAATACCCATTGTGTCCGGACAGTCCAGCTTCCTTGGTCTTGTCTGCCTGGCTCAAGCTGATTTATTAACTCCCTGAGCAAAATGGAGAGCTGGTTTTGGGTTCTGCTTTCTGTGTTGAGTTCATAGTGAGACTCTGCTTCCCTCCAAGCCTCAGGATAGTATCAACCAGACACTAAAGAGATTGGTTTCTCAACCCTGACTACTTGGCAGTATGGTCTGCCCGGCAAACAGACAATGGCGTAGAATCACCTACAGTGTGGAAACAGGCCCTTCAGCCCAACAAGTCCACACTGAACCTCAGAGCATCCCACCCAGACGCACCCCCCCCACAACAACACACCTAACCTACACCTCCCTGAACACTACAGGCAATTTAGCATGGCCAATCCACCTAACCTGCACATCTTTAGACTGTGGGAGGAAACCAGAGCACCTGGAGAAAACCCAAGCACCTGGAGAAAACCCACACAGACATGGGGAGAATGTGCAAACTCCACACAGACAGATGCCTGAGGCTGGAATCGAACCCAGGTCCCTGGCACTGTGAGGCAGCAGTGCTAACCACTGAGCCACCGTGCCACCCCAACTTTTTGTGCCAATCCCCCTCAGGAATCGCCTGGAGACAGGACGTTCACACTCACATGTGGAGTATGTCCTGTTACCAAGAATACTGAAGGACTGAGATCACGCAGCGGCCAGCAATACCCTTAACACGTGTCATCGCCCTTGGAAGGAGCTGGGAGGGGGACAAAATAGAAATGGAGAAAGATTGAAAATTGGATCAGGAATTGTCCATCCATGTCTTTGAGCCTGCTCTGTCATTCTGTCTGATCATGGCTGATCATCCAACTCAGCCTCCTGAGCCCTATACCCTTTGAGCTCTTTAGCCTTAAGAACTCTACTTAATTCCTTCCTGAAAGCAGGCAATATTTTGGCCTCAGCAGTTTTCTGTGGCAGAGAATTCTGGGTGAAGACATTTCTCCTCATCTCAGTCCTATATGGCCTAGCCCATATCCTTGGACTGTGAGCCCTGATTCTGGACTCACCAGTCCTTTGGAACATCTCGTTTGTCATTAAAATTTACCACAAGAACAAAAAAATTCAGGGTTTTCAGTTGTTCAAGCAAAAGTTGAAAGATGTTTTCAACAAAATTTTGGGGAGTACCATTAACTTGCCTCTCAGTTGTCTGAATTCTGCATTAGTGTTGCAAGAGGCATGTACATCCTAATTGAGCTAGGCCCTCCCTCTTCCTTATCCAATTGCTTTGCCAAGACTTGTGAAGACAGGGCTGCTCGGTTCTTTTGCAGTAACTACTTTGGAGTGGCTCCCAGTCCTCTGTGCAGCTGCCTCTTCTGACCTCATTATTTTTCTTTGCGAGGGAAGTCAGAAAAGTGGCTTTCCAAAGGATTGTTGGGGGTGGATGCCGTGTTGGAGAAAGAACAGGTCCGAACTCATGGAATAAGGAGCAAGCAGTGTGCTAGAATCCATTCACAATTGATATGTCCTTCCTTCCTGCTGGGACCAAAGGTGTGAAATTAGATGTTTATAAAAGAAAAGAAACTGGAAGTCGAGGGAAAGCAATAATTTGAATACAAATGTAATTAACTTGTGTAAAATAAGTCAAATATCCTGTACAATAGGGTTTTATTTAAATTCTCTACTTTAAACGTTAAGCCGGTAAACCACTGAAACTATTTCTGTTACAGAAGGTTGATAATTTGAATTGTTCTGCAACTCAATAATTTTTTTGTATGCGAGGAACTGATTTAACTATGGTTGACTGCATTTTTGTAGTTATGTACGATTACTTCATAAGGGACCGATGAATTATGCAGCTGGGTCCTCTGTTCACTCCATTAAACCAGGTTTATATTTACAGTGCCTTGTTTTTTTAGGTCACAGACTGATAATGAAGGAAATGTGATGACTGAATCTGGTACAGGGGGAGTGAATATGGATACTGTTCTGTACAGCAAAAATGGACAAACATGCATCGAGGATCTGCCTGGTAAGTATTAACCCAGATTTTATGTACGTTTGTAAGGCATCAGTGTTGAACGAGTGTTGAAAGGCTCAAGGTTGTTTATTTATAATTTCTGCACTATTGTGCAAACATGGATTCTGGACTAATTGAGAGCTCTGCAATTTTGATCTTGTATCACAGAAGTATGGATAAGGATAAATTGTAACCTGGTACGGATGCAGTCGTGGAGTCTTTCAGTTTTTCTGAGTCAGCTGTTAACGTAAAGTTTGTGCAGTGACGACCGATATAGAACGTACGAAAGAAATGTAGAAATTTTCCCAGGTCTTTCAGAAAGCACATCTCATCATTTTGTAAAGTACAGAATACCAAACTGATATTTTCCAAAGTCGTAATGTTTATCACTACCTGGGGGCCCGAACACATTTCACAATATGACACCATCATCTTGAAAATTTGTATTCAACATTCTTGCTCAAGTGTTTCCCTCTTCCAGTGTTGTTTTGGTTACTGTACACTGATTTTAAAAAGTCTGCATTGCTATAGCTGCTTTTTCTTGGGCAGCTGTCAGCACTTTTGGGAAACTTCATCACTGGTTTCTAGGAGGGTATCAGTGTTTGTGGAGCTCCGCAGAATTTGCGAAGGACACCAACGCAAGGCACAAAAGAACTTCACTTCTGTTGCCGATTCTCTGAATGCTCCTGCCATTAACCCACGTAATAGCTAATGTTGGCAATGTTCTTTGTTGAAGTATTTTTTTGGTCTGCATTGATATTAACGGAAGATTTTCTGTAGATTTCATCTGGTGAAAATATCTTGACTGCTGCAAAGGTCCCATCTTGTCAAAGCATTTCGCCTTGCACCTATCAGGACATTTCACAAGAATACAAGTGCAAGAGTAAAGCCAACATTTATACTAAGTTCACTCGGATGATTTATCTGATGAGGAAAGGTTAAACAGATTGGGAGCCTACTCACTGGCGTTTAGAAGAATGAGAGGTGATCTTATTGAAACATATAAGATTCTTAAGGGGTTGACAGGGTAAATGCTGAAAGGATGTTTCCCCTCATGGGAGAGGCTAGGACCAGAGGGCACAGTCGCAGAATAAAAGACTGAGATGAAGAGGAATTTCTTCTCTCAGAGGGTTGTGACTCTTTGGAACTCCTTGCCACAGACAGCTGTGAGTGTATTTAAGGCTGAGGTAGATAGATTCATGATTAGTCGGTGAATCAAAGGTTATGGGGAAAAAGCAGGAAAGTGGATGGGAAGAGTGTCAGATCAGCCTTGACCCTATTGAATGGCAAAGCAGGCTTGAGGGGCTGAACAGCCAACTCCTGTTCTGAGGAAGGGTCACCGGATCTGAAACGTTAACTCTGATTTCTCTTCACAGATGCTGCCAGACCTGCTGTGCTTTTCCAGCAACTTCTGTTTTTGAGCCTACTCCTGTTCCATTTCTCATTGTCACATGGTCTTATCGTGCTTATTGGTTGGCAAGTTGGACTCTGATTGGTAGAGGTATTACCCTGAAGAGTGCACTGAATAATGTTGATTGACAGTTAACAACCAAGCTTTGTTTACATTTTAAACCAGGCAGGTTGACTTTGATTGGCCAGGACATTGCCCTGAGAAATGAGCCATTGCTAGCCTGTTAGCTCATGTCGCACTCAACAAAGCTGTAGATGTCTGTGCTATGGCACTGTATTATGGCAATCTAGACATGACACTATTGTGTGAATCAGAAGTAGTAGTAGAGTTCAGTTTAAATGATGCCATTTATGCCCATATAAATGGTGATGCCAGGGGATCCCACTAAGCCCAATGCTCACAAAACAGCTTTGTGCATGTGTCTTCAATGTAATGACAACCTCCTGCCCCTCGCATATTTCTGATATGTTGATGATGCCTTTGCTATTTTCAATCCAAAGCTGCACTTAAGAATTCCTTACACATGTTAATGGCTTCATCCTGCTCTTAAATTCAAGCTTGAAATGGAGTAGTCAGTTGAGCTCCCTTTCCTCCCTGTGTTAAAAGCGAAATTAGTCGGAGTCACCTACTGCAAACTACCTTCACTGTTCAATCGCGTTGGGATTCTTACAGTTCCCGTTGCTATAAGATTAGCTTTATCATCGACCTTGTAAACAGGGCCCAAGTCATTTTATCACTGTGCAAACCTATGCTGAGAAAGGCCAATCAAAGTCACCCAGTGGGATAGGGATAATCCTGATCAGATCATTTCTTGCTGAATATTTGTACAAGCTCATGAATAGCCTTAAAGCTGTCACTTAGGTCCTGAAAAGTGCTCTGTCCATCTCAGCTTACTCAGGAAAGGTGACGTGTTCCAAAGGTTTGAGTGACAGGTGCCAACAGCTGTTTCACATGGCTTCCACGCACGAGCGTAAATTTGCCACTAACAGAATGCTCTTGTCTAGCCAAGAGAGAATGATCTATCACCCAAATGAGTAATTTAGTAGATGAATTTTACTGCTGGTGTGATACCAGGGATGAGGACCATACAGACAACATCCAACGGATCATATTGGCTGCTCACAAGCAGCAAGCTCCTGACTACACCCAACCACCCTCTGCTTGCAAGACTCACAACCTGGTATCCAATTTAGATTCTAGTTCTGCAATTGGGCAACATTTGCTGGATAATCCTGAGTGTATAAAGAATGACATGAGCAAGCAATTTCAGATTTCCAGTTGGGCTTGCAGTGTGGCACAATTACATCTACTGGAAGCTCCATATATTCATACATAGGGCCCTGTTGTTAGCCGACAAAAAGAACATGCACACATTGTGGTTGTTTAAGATCAATAATATAGGTGATTGCTATTCACTGGCTCATTTCCCAGGGCAATACCCTTACCTGGGTCAATCTGCCTCGTTTGAAATTTGTGAAAAGCTTCGCTGTTAGCTGTCAGTTATCATTAATGGATGTATTTTTCATTCAAATGCCTCAAGAAGTCAGAGTCCACCTGCTGACCAATCAGCACCCTTATGTAGTATAAACATTGATTTTCCCTTCTAAATTGTTATTCTCACAAAATGTCCTGATGAAAGAGGAGTTTTTTTTTTCCCAGCAATATTCAAATTCTGTATTGCCAAACCATTTTTTTAACAACTTGAACTCTTTTTGGTTCATTTTTCCAGAGGCATTGGCTCTATTGGGTTGCAGTTCCTTGGATGTTGACTGCTCCTTCGCTGTCTTGCATGAAGTGTTTAGTCTGGCCGTTGATTTAATTGTAGAGCGTCTGAACAAGATCATCCCCACAAAGTCAATCCCAATGCTAGTCATGAAATTTTTTTCCTTGTTTCATTCACAGGCTGAGGGTATCGCTGGCTAGGCCAGCATTTATTGTCCATCCCAAATTGCCATTTCAGAGTCAACCACATTGCTGTGGGTCTGGAGTCACATGTAGGCCAGACCAGGTCCGAATGGCAGTTTCCTTCCCTGAAGGACATTAGTGAACCAGATGGGTTTTTCCAACAATCGGCAATGGATTCACAGTCATCATTAGACTCTTAATTCCAGATATTTACTGAATTCAAATTCCACCATCTGCCGTGGCAGGATTTGAGCCCAGGTCCCCAGATGTTATCTGGGTCTCCAGATTAACAGTCCAGCGATAATGCCACTTGGCCATCGCCTGCCCGAGGTACCAACAACTGCTCATTTCTGTGCTGTTCTCTTGCCCTCCTCTAATTTAGGGACAAAGAGACTTATGGTCACTCTCCTACGGCTTCCCAGTGAATATCTGCTAATTCAGTGGAAGCGAAGGATGGAGCCAAGTGCTCTCTGGGCCTGTATGATTTTAGCTCCTGGCTGATTAAATTTGCTAAGCTATTGGCAAGCTCTTTTATCCATTTATAAGATAATTGAGGGAACACAGCATAATGTTGCGATTCCTTCCTTCATCCTTTCCAAGTGCCTGAGTAATTAGGAAATGCAATAATGAGCCTATTTGTTCCTTTTTTTGCCTCCTGTACTTTGTAATGTTTGGCCAGGTTTCATGGGGTAAATACTATGTGTTCCAATCCCCGTACATACAGCCACAGTGACATCGCAGGATATGCACAGATTCAAGCTTTTCTTTTCCGTGTTTTCTCTTAGTTGAACACTTCTGAAGTAAATTATTGAAAGAAGAGTAATTCTTTTCACAGTCTGAGTTAACTGTTCTATGTTAGGGCAGACGAACAAAACAACAGGGAGTGCAGAGGGCTCTCAGGATAATATCCCAGTGACATCAAAATGCATTGGAGTTTAGAAGAATGAGAGGCGACCTTATTAAAATGTGCAGGATTCTTAGGGGACTTGTCAGGATAGATGCTGAGAGACACTTAGCCCCTGTGGGAGAATCTAGGTCCAGAGGGCATAATCTCAGAGTAAGCGGTCACCCAGTTAAGATAGGGATGTGGAGCAGTTGATTTCCTCTCAGAAAGTTGTAAAATCGGTGGAATTCTTGACCGCAGAGACCGAATCTTTCAGTATGTTCAAGGCTAACATAGACAGAGTTTTAATCAGTAAAGGAATTAGGGGTTATGGGGAAAAGTCAGGAAAATGGTGTTAAGGATTATTCAATCAGCCATGATCTCACTGAATGGTGGAGTAGAATTGATGGGCTGAATGGCCTACTTCTGCTCCTATGGTCTCATAGTTTTAAGAAAAGTTTGAAATTCCTCACCATTAAGATTCTTGTTGACCATAAAGCAGCATTTTTTAGAAAAGAAACAAAAAACTGCAGATACTGGATAAAAAACCGAAAGAGCTGCGGACGCTGTAAATCAGAAACAATAACAGAAGTTGCTGGAAAAGCTCAGCAGGTCTGGCAGGATCTGTGGAGAGAAATCAGAGTTAACGTTGTTGTTGTTAATGTTTCAGGAACTGAGACCCTTGTTCAGAGTTCTGAAGAAGGGTCTCTGGAGCAGAAATGGGAGCTCTGTTTCTCTCTCCACAGATGCTGCCAGACCTGCTGAGCTTTTCCAGCACTTTCTGTTTTTCTTTAAAGTTGTCTTTCTCCCCGCAGCTTGAATCCCGACTCTGTGCTTTACAGTCCACTTGGGAAGTCCAATTATTTCTCCTTTCCCTTTATGTTTTTGTGGGATTTGCTGGCAACATCAATATTTGTTGCCCATCCCTGACTGCCCTTAAACTGAGCGGGTCGCTAGTCCATTTCAGTAAGCAGCTAAAAGTCAGTGACATTGCACTGGACCTAAACGTTTATTCATTTAACCTAAACCCTTTGGTGGGATTTGAACCTATGATCCTCCAGCTTTGGAATACCAGGCCAGTAACATTGCCACTTAACCAGCATCACTTCATAAATTTGCTATGGGGATGTGCAGTTGTAGGGTTGTAATCTAGAGTTATGCATATTAGAGACTCCAACTTATTTCTTGTTAAGCTGTCAACCTTAATGAAAAATAAGACTATAGTATTATTGAAATTATCATTCACGTCAGGGAATGTGTTTATCCATGAAAGGGGGAATATCACAGGATTATTCTGGCAGCTCAGTAGAGATGTATAACATTCAGTGTCCTGATATGGCAGTTTAGAAGTCAACAGGTTTTCACGATTGATCCCTAGTGTATGATGCACTAACCAGTCATAACTATAGAGGCACCATACAGTCATACAGCATGGAAACAGACCCTTCAAACAACTCGCCCATTGTCAACCATGTTCCCAAACTGAACTAGTCCCACTTGCCCGTCTTTGGCTCATATCCCTCTAAACCTTTCTTATTCATGAACTTATCCAAATGCCTTTCAAACATTGTAACTGTACCTGCATCCACCACTTCCTCTGGAATTTCATTCCACACATGAACCACTCTGTGTAAAAAAGTTGCCCCTCATGTCCTTTTTAAAACTTTCTCCTCTCACCTTAAAAATATGCCCCGAAATTTTGAACTTCCCTCAGCTTAGGGAAAAGACCTTCACTATTCACCTTATCTATGCCTGTTATGATTTTATGAACCTCTATAAGGTCCCTCCCTCAACCTTCAACTCTCCAGTGAAAAAGGTCCCAGCCTCTCCAGCCTATTTTAATAACTCAAACCCTCCATTCCTGGCAACATCTTTTCTGAGCCCTCTCCAATGTAATAATATCTTTCCTATAGCTGGCCACAGTGTTTCAGAAGAGGCGTCACCAACGTCCAATACAACCTCAACATGACGTCCCAATTCCTATACTCAAAAGGTCTGAGTAATGAAGGCAAGCATGCTAAACATCTTGTTAATCACTCTATCTACTTGTGATGCAAATTTCAAAGAATTATATACCTGAACTCCTAGGTCTCTCTGTTCTGCAACACTACTTAAGGCCTTATCATTAATTGTACTTTAATAATTCGTAAAATATTTAATGACTGTTGTAAGATGAATCCTTACCACAGACAATCATGGTATTAGATCCATCTGGTAGATTTGCAGGCACCATCATTTTTCCGATCAGGGATCTGTGGAACCTACTTGATCAAGTGAGGGAGAGACAACTAACGCTGGCATTGTGCAACAAGATAGAATTAATTAATGACCTCCCACATTGAAGGCAATGACCTTTGCAATGACCATCAGATAATTAGTTTTAAATATAGTATGAGGGAGAGAGGAGGGAATCTGAGATTTGTTATTTACATTTGGTAAAGGCAATTATGAGGGCATGAAAGCAGACCTGGCTAAAGTAAATTGGCAGATTAGGTTCAAGGATAGTGGCCAGTGAGATAAAACTAATGCACTTGGTTTACTTTTCCAAAATTCCTTTGAGTCAGGGATTGTCCCATTAAGTTGGAAGCAAATGTAACTGTTTTCAAAAAGGGAGGCAGATGAAATGGAGGGAATTATAGGCTCGTTATCTTACTGTCTGTCAAAGGAAAAAAATAGAAGCTATTATTAAAGAAGTTGTAGCAAGGCTTTTAAAGAATTCAACTTGATGAGGCAGAGTCAACACGGCTTGACGAAAGGGTAATCATAGAGTTTTAGAGTCACATACCACAGAAACAGACCCTTCGGTCCAACTCGCCCATGATGACCAGCTATCCCAAACTAAACAGGACCCATTTGCCTGCGTTTGATCCATATCCTGCTAAACCTTTCCTATTCATGCACCTCTCTAGATATCTTTTAAATGTTGTATTGTACTTGTCTCTACCACTTCCTTTGGCAGCTCATTCCATAAATGCACCTTCTGTGTGAAAAAGTTGCCCGTCAGGTCCTTTTTAAATTTTTCTCCTCGCATCTTAAATCTATGCCCCCTAATTTTGGACTCCCCTACCCTTGGAAAAGGATTTTTGCTGTTCACCCTATCTATGCCCCACCTGTTTGAGGTCACCCCATCAGCTTCTGAAACTCCAGGGAAAAATGTCCCATCCAGTGCAGCCTCTCCTGATAACTCAAACCCTCCAGTCCCAGCAACATCCTTGTAAATCTTTTCCACACCCTTTCAAGTTTCACAACATCCTTCCTATAGAAGAGTGGCCAATATTGGCCTAACCAATGTCTTGTACAGGCACTACATGACATCCCAACTCCAATATTCTAACTCCTAAGGCGGTACGGTAGCTCGGTGGTTAGCACTGCTGACTCACAGCGCCAGGGACCTGGGTTCGATTGCAGCCTTGGGTGTCTGTCTGTGTGGAGTTTGCACATTCTCTGCGTGGGTACCCTCCGGGTGCTCCGGTTTCCTCCCACAGTCCAAAGATGTGCAGGTTAGGTTGTTTGGCCATGCTAAATTGCCCGTAGTGTTTAGGTGGGTTGTAGGGGGATGTGTCTGGGTGGGATGCTCTGAGATTCGGTGTGTTGGGCCAAAGGGCCTGTTTCTACACTGTAGGAATTCTATGAATTCTGTAGGGATTCTATATTCAGTGCTCTGACCAATAAACGCAAGCATGCCAAACAGTTTCTTCTCCAGCCTGTCTACCTGTGACTCCTTCAAATTTCCTGCTCGTCTGATGCGCCTGGCCTGCCGTGTTCCTCCAGCTCCACCCTGTGTTGTCTCTGACTTTAGCATCTGCAGTTCTTGCTGTCTCGTGAGTGCTGGAGATCACAGCAGGTCAGACTGCAGCTATGGAGAAAGAGCAAGCAAATGTTTCGAGTCTAGATGACTCGAAGATCAGAGCTGAACTGAAGTGTAAAAGGGTAGCATTTATGCTGCAGTTGGAGGGAGAGGTGTGGAGGTGATGGGGTGTAGAGTGCTGGGGAAGAAAAGATGTTGCTAATTCAGATTAAGTGATCTGAATGTGAGAATGGCAGAACAATGGTGTGTCTAACTGCCAGGTTTGAAAGAGAAGACAGTCCCACTGGGGTTGGGGGATGGGCGAGAGGGCATGGTGACAGGGAATGTAACAAGTAAAGCTAAAAGAAAGGGAAGAAATGGAAGTTGATTCACAATTTGATGGTGTTGAACTCAATATTAATTCCAGAAGGCTGTAAAATGCCGAGTGTGAAGATGAGATGTTGTTCCTCCAGTTTGTGCTGTGATTCACTGGAGCACTGCAGCAAGCCGAGGACAGACAAGTAGGCTCTTTTGTGGGCCTGTTCAGTACTTTTCCTTAAAGCCATGCAACATCTTCCTCTTCAGCTATTAATGGAATTCCCTTTTGAAAAGCTACTATCGAATCTGTTCCTACCTTTTGCACAGTTCATTCAAGTCCATGGTTGCTCAGTACACAAAACAAAACCCGTAATAGGCTCAGTACTGTGGCAGGAGTTGAGGACTCGCAGTGAGTAGTTGACGAGGAGCTTGGTTTTTGAGTTGGGTTTTGTTTTCTGCTGATTGCTTTGTTCATTCTGTTACAGTGGGAAACTGTCCTCTTCCTCAGTTTAGCTGCTGCACCAATTGAATACCATCACCTTTTGAATCATGGTCAGGAAGGGGTTTCAGTACTCACCAGTGTTTTACGTCAGCAAGCCTCTCAGTTAAAGTGTAGTTTAAAGCTTCCCGTTTGTAAACCCTTCTCCCCCCATCTATCAACGGCCCTTAACATTTATGGCTCAAATCAATGCTGAAACCATCTTGGGCAACTGATAGATTTTGTTTAAACACACCATGTCTCTGTTACACTGGATTTTAGCAGAGAGAACCTTGAACAGGTCAAATGACAAACCAAACTATTTAGGCTATTCCCATTAGCTCGCCTCCCAATTCCTACACCTAATTACTTCTTTACAACAGTGTGTCTGAACAGACATCTGCTGCACCTTGAATATATTTTCATTAACTTCAATGTTTTTCTCAAAACAACATATTGAAGAAACTCTTAATGGGTGTTTTAATAAAAATAGGTACTGCCAAGCAGGGTTTGGAATCAGCAAAATGTTGAAATTTTTTTTTGGAGACATTATGTTGGTTATAATTTCAAACCTGACATCGCTGAATCAGCTCTGTTTAAATAATGTGAAATTGTCATTCTCCTCTATTACCTATAGCAACACTGGGAGCACTTCAAAGTGAATTGATTCATGTCATGAATTTACATTTCCAACACTAGACAATCTTACAGTTTATTAAAAAGAAACCAGTAGGACGCAGTTAACAATTTTTTCAAAAACTCCTGTCCCTGAGAACAAAATCTTACAAATTTTCAGATCCAGTTTGATTGAAAATGGCGAGAAAACATAAATTAACCTCCGATTTTTCTTCTGAAGACTAGAATGCATTCTCTTTTTTTTGCAAGTGGGGAGGAACTGAGAGAAAAAAGAACTGTGGCAATAGATCCTTCAATAGAGCAGGATTCAGTGCATTAAAGGTACTGAATGGGTGTTTTGTAGTCTGAGGTTTGGCCAGCTCTTATTGTGCCTTTCTAGCTGTTTGTGCCCTGGCAGTCTTTAAAGGAAGACAAATAAAAGTACGAAAAAGAGAAACACCAGATGAATATTAAATGGTGTGAGGATTCAAAGCTGGCCTCTGTAATGACCAAAGTTTTGTCAATAACTTGTTCTCTTGTGTGCCCGATCCAAGCACACAACAGGCATCTTTTTACCATCAGTCATTTTAAACAGCAGCTGAAGAAGCCTGGAGAAAGGCAAACCAATCTCTTCGAAGCGAGGTCTGTAAACCCAGCTGAGAAGCTGCTGTTCTCCAAAGTTTGAACCTGGGGCTGAGCAACAAAGTTACACTCCCACAATTTGTAACCTGAATTGCATTTCTTATAGTGAGTTAGATGTCTACTGAGAGCAGAGACGAACCCGACACAAGGGTTTCTTTGGCGTTTTAACAGGATAAAAAACGTTTCCCTCGAGTTGCAATAAGTCAAATGTCAACCAGGACGAGTAACTAAAAAGGTGCCTGTATGCTGTTTTTCCAAAAATGCATCAGCCAAATGGTAGAAATCACTTTTATGCATCTGAAACGGCTGGGCATTATGAAGCAAAACCAAGATGTGCACTTGGCAACTCTCTGCTGTCTTGGGGCTACGCACGTGCCGTGAGAGAATCAAAACTATTTTACAAACCAAAAGGACGAGATGATGTGAAGCTGCTAGCCACAGCTGGAGAGCTCAGTTCTCCCCGGATTCTGAGGAAGACTCTTGGATCAGAAAATGGATACTTAGAACGGGCCAAACCTGGATCTGCTGTGAGCAAGATTCCACAGCTTTGTGGATTGAGAAGCAGAAGGCAGGAACAATTGGCTAAACCAGGATTAAGCCGAAGTGCTCGAGACAGGAGCTTGACTATCGGTAGCAGCAGCGAGTTGTGTCAAGTGCACATTCAGCACACATGTGTATGGGAAGGAATTGCTCATGTTAATGAGCAGGGTTTGCTGAAAATGCTTGATTTTTATCAGAATCTCAGCAGTAAGTATAATAATGATTGAAATTAAGGATAAAGGTATGCTGTTTGATATTTAAATAAATTGTACAAAATTCAACTAAAACAAAGAACTGTGGATGCTAAAGATCTGAAATAAAAACAGAAGTTGTTGAAGAAACTCAGCAAGTTTGGCAGCATCTGTGGAGAGAAAGCAGCATTATTGTTTTGAGCCCAGTATGACTCTTCTTCAGAACTTCCTGAAATGTTAACTCTGTTTTCTCCCAACGGATACTGACAGACCTGCTGAGTTTCTCCAGCAATTTCTGTTTTTGTTTGAAATTCAAAACAATTTAACATTTGTGGTTGCTGTTAAATGCCTTTGACATGGGGCTGCAGCAATTAATTTGAGAGACTCACTGTTGAAAAGACAGGAAAATGACGATAAACTTGGTGGGCAGCTTTCAAACCTTGAGCACTTTGGGTGAAAAATGGAGTAAAGGTAGACGATTGTGAGGCATTGAAGGTGTGTGATCGGAGGTGTTCTGTTTTACCATAGGGAATGGAAAAGGTGATTTTCAAGGGGAGGACAACAGGTTCAGAAGGGAGCATCTAATGGTTAGATCATCCCTAAAGGATGAACATTTAAGTAAGAAAATCGGAGGCTGCAATACTCCTGAATCTCACGTGTTTATGTAGCTATCCAGCTAAGTTCACTAACCCAGCATAGGTTACCAATAAAACTTAGGACTTTGAGGAGGGAAGAAGAAATAACTTGGGGACAACCTGTCAAAACAATAGACTATCCATCTTATTACAGGCTCTGCAGGAGACAGGAACAGTGATACCATTAGTATTTATAGCTCAGACTGCTGTAGTAAAGATTGGTGAGGCAGGAGATAACCTCCTTGACCTGACACAACCTGTCCATCTTCTCTCCCACCTATCTACTCCTCCCACGTCTCTGACCAATCCCCACCACTGCCTACCTGCACTCACCTATCACCATCCCGCCTCCCTTCCTCAGCCCCACCCCTCCTCTCTCTATTTATTTCAGAGCTCCCTTCCCCTTCCCCCATTTCTGAAGAAGGGTCCCGACCCGAAACGTCAACTTTCCTGCTCCACTGATGCTGCCTGGCCTGCTGTGTTTCTCTAGCTCCACACTGTGTTATCTCTGACTCCAGCATTGGCAGTTCTTACTATCTGTTGGTGAGGCAGGATATGTATGAAATCAAAAATAGAATTTTGTAGGGCTAAATTTTGCTTTTGGGTTTGGAACCTTAAAATGGGCTGGCACAGGGATATTCTCGGAAGCAACTGGCGTGAAACTCCCACAATCAACATTCTGGGGGTTACCATTGACCAGAAACTGAACTGGACTAGGCATACTTTTTTGATGAAGGGTTTTCTGATGAAGGGTTTAGGCCCAAAACGTCAAGTTTTCCTGCTCCTATGATGCTGCTTGACCTGCTGTGTTCATCCAGCCCCATGCTTGTTATCTAGGCATACTAAGTACTGTGGCTCTTACAGTAGGTCAGAGGCTACGAATACTGTTGTCAGTAACTCACCTCCTGACACCCTGAAACCTGTCCACCGTTTACAAGACACAAATTAAGAGTGTGATGGGATATTCCCCCATTGGCCTGGATGAGTGTAGCTTCAACCACTCTCAAGAAGCTCAACACGATCCAGGACAAAGTAGCCCATTTGATTGGCACCAGCAGTGTGTACCATCTATAAAATGCACTGCAGAAATTAACTAAAGGTCCTTAGACAGGCCTTCCAGTCCACCGACCACTGCCATCTAGAAGGACAAGGGTAGCAGATACGTGGGAACACCACCAATTACAGGTTTTCCTCCAAACTGCTCAGCATCCTGACTTGGAAATATATCGCCGTTCCTTTGGTGTCGTGGAGTCAACATTCTGGAATTCCCTCCCTAACAGCATTGTGGGTCTACCTATAGCACATGGACTGCAGTGGCTCAAGAAGGCAGCTGACCCCCACCACCTTTGGAAGGGCAAATAGGGATAGGTAATAAATGCATGCAGCATCTTATGAATTCGTGAAAAAATCTTTTAATTGACTTCCTCTGAGATTGCTATCTGATCAAAGGCTGAATAACCCCATGAGGAGAGTTAGGCATTGCTGAGGCAGATAAGCGTCATGTAGGATTCTAAAAGTGTTGATATTGAGGAGTTCTCTAAGCGCCACCCACAATAACGATGTCATGTAGACATGTGAACAGAACAGTTCAGGATCTCAAAGGAGTGAGGTCTGATGATCCTCAAGGTCTGTGTTATGTTATCTATCACATCAATGCATCCTGCAATGAGTTGCTAATATCTCTTGTTGACTACGAGAAACACAGTTAGTCAGTTACACCATGAAATGGTTCTCCTCTATCACCTTAGACCAAGGCCCTGTAGTTTCTTCCAATTAAAGAAGATAATAGCAGTGACCTTCAGTCTAAGCAGCAGGTTGATGAGAAACTATTTAAAATATCATTCGGATGAAATAGCAACAAAAAAAGGACAGCATTTGAGAATTATTCGAAGTACTGTTTGCGTATTTATATAAAAACATCAAAAAAGTTTAAGGTTCAGAATGAAATGCTAGAAAAATATTCTATTCTTAATTATTTATAGCTGAATTGTTTTTATTTATGGTTTGATTTGTAAGTGGATGATAGTTTGAGGCACAACTAGATATGCCTTTGTGGCATGAAAATGGAGTCATAGAATCCCTCCCATGGAGAAGGAGGCCATTTGGCCCATCAAGTCTGCACTGACCCTCTGAAGAGCATCCCATCCAGATCAATCCTATCCCTGTAAACCCACATTTACCATGGTTGACTTATCTAGCCTCCACATCCCTGGACACTATGGGACAATATAGCATGGCCAATCCACCTAACCCGCACAAAATTGGACTGTGAGAGGAAATCCACGCAGACAAGAGGAGAACATGTAACGTTCACACAGACAGTCGCCCAAGGCTGGAATCGAGCCTGGGTCCCCAGTGCTGTGAGACAGCAGTACTAACCACTATTCCACCATGTTGCTGACTGTAAAGGAATATAAATTTCATTTGGGACGTGCAAGACTTGCAAGACTCTAGGAGTCATAGAGTCATACTGCATAGAAACAGACCTTTCAGCCCAACTCGTCCATGCTAACCAGGTTTCCTAAACTAGTTGCCTGCATTTGGCCCATATCCCTCTAAACCTTTCCTACCCATGTACCTGTCCAAATGTCTTTTAAATGTTGTAATTGTACCCATCTCTGCCACTCCCTCTGATAACTCGTTCCACATACACAATATCCTCTGCGTGAAAAAGTTGCCCCTCAGGTCCCTTTTAAATCTTTCAGCTCTCACCTTAAACCCTGTAGTTTTGTACTCCCCTACCCTGGGAAAAAGACCTTAACTATTCACCTTAACTATACCCCTCATGATTTTATAAACCTCAATAAGGTCACCCCTCAACCTCCTACACTCCAGGGAAAGAAATCCCAGCCTATCCAACTTCTCCTTATTACTCAAACCTCCCAGTGTTGGTCACATCCTTGTAAATCTTTTTTGCACCCATTTCCAGTTTAAAAAAATCCTGCCTGTAGCAGAACGGCCAGAATTGTATGCAATGACTGTGACTGCCCTGAAGCGCTAACTTTCAGAGGCTTTTCTGTGTCTGTAGGGGAGGACCCAGAGACCCGAAGGCTACGCACTGTGAAGAACATTGCTGACCTCCGGCAGAACCTGGAGGAAACTATGTCGAGTTTACGGGGGACTCAGATCACACACAGGTACGAATCATCTCATCTTACTGCAGTGTTTTCTTGCTTTCTCTCTTGGTTTCTGTTGGTGCTGAAGCAAAGAAAGTCGGCAGGGCGTTCAGTGCTCCAGCTGTGAACTTCAATACAACAGCAGTACATTGTTGGAGTGTTATACAGCACTGATCAAAAGCAGCACATTTCTGTTCGGTCAGGAACATAACTGAATGGTTACAATTGCTGAGAATGCTTCATGAGGTTAAAAGCTCAGCAGGGCTAAATTGTTAACACAGGCTTTTAATAAAATATAAGATTTAACATGAATCGTTTCAGTGTTTGCAATTTAACACCCATATCTTTTTGTAAGAGGTGCAACAATTTGAAAGGTTAGATTAATTTTAGAGACAGTTGAAATTGTAGTGGGGCAGGAAAAAGGAAGTAGCACATATGTAACCCCTTTTAAATCCCCAGAATGTCCCATATCACTTGACAGCGATGATTGATTTTAAAATGCAGTCTCCACTGTTACACAATCATACCATAGCCACTTTGTTCTGAGCAAGGTCCCAGGGATCAGTGAGAGGAATGGTCGTTCCATCTGTTCTGAGAGTGTTGATTGAAGGATCCTTGACTTCATTTCTGATTCAAAATACAAACCTCTGATTTTAACCCACTATCTGCCACGTCCAAGGCAAATGCACCATTACTGACCAAGCTGGGATTTGTCTCATGTCCTGACTACACAGTTACTATCCACTAACTCTTCCAATGTAGAATCTCAAGGTGATTAAGTTATAATCCAAGCCACGACTTGGGTTTGAATACTTGTCATATCAGTTGAGAATGTTCTCTCAGGCATGATCAGTAACGTGACCTTAAGAGAAATAACTGGGAACGTTTTTATTTTAACAGCCCAATCGGATTCAAAAATGCTTATTTATTTTTTTTAAATAAAGTGCTTCATTTTATGAAGAAACAAATGCTGTAAATTTTGTTTGGGGAGAGGTCATTGATCTGAAACAGAAGCACTCTTTGTCATCCCACAAACGGCCAACTCAGTGTTTCTGGTAATCCCGTTAAAATTCCATATTTTGGATTTCTCTGGCAGCCTAATTCTTCTCTCTTAATTATATTCAATGGATTTTTAATGTTTTGTTTTTGGAATGACCCAGAGAATTCTCTGCCACAGAAAGCACTTGAGGCCAAAATACGAAGTGTTTTCAAGAAGGAGTTAGATATAGTTCTTAGGACTAAAAGGATCGAAGGATATGGGGAGGAAGCAGGAATAGGGGACTAAGTTGGATGGTAGCAAGAACTGCAGATGCTGGAGTCAGAGATAACACAGTGTGGAGCTGGAGGAACACAGCTGGCCAGGCAGCATCAGAGGAACAGGAATGTCAACATTTTGGGTTTGCACCCTTCATCAGGACTGGGGAGGATGCAAACCAAACCTGAAACGTCTGACTTTCCTGTTCCTCTGATGCTGCCTGACCTGCTGTGTTCCTCCAACTCCACACTGCATTGGCTGAGTTGGATGATCAGCCATGATCATATTGAATGGCAGAGCAGGCTCAAAGGGCCGAATGGCCGAGTCCTGCTTCTATTTTCTATATCTCAGCGACCACCTTTGAGGTTCATCATGGTTATGAACTGGAAATAATTTTCAGATGTCTGGCCAGTTGAATGCACCTTTGCCTCCAGACCAGGCAGTGCCTGTTACAGCCTGAATAGTTGAGCTTCATGTTGAACAATTGTGTGTTGCAGTTTCCTGAGTGCAGCTGCTCTGTAATATCAAACTGTGTTCCTCTTGCCTGTGAACATTTTAATGGGTCTCTTGCAAAATGTACAAATTGTTGAGCACAGATTATTAGGAGTAGTTCAGCAGAGCTGTAGTTCGACCCTTCACATTGATAGGATCTTGTCTTTTGAAAAAAAATGGACTTATTAACAAAAGGCAGGGTTAGGTCATGTCTCACAAACTTGATTGAGTTTTTTGAGATTGTGACAAAGATGGCTGATGAGGGAAGGGCAGTGGATGTTGTCTACATGGAACTGTGCAAGGCTTTTGACAAGGTCTCTCATGCCAGGCAGATACAGGAGGTGAAGTCAACAGGAATTCGTGGTGAGCTGATAAGATGGATACAGGACTAGTTTAGTCATAGAAGACAGTGAGTAATGGTGGAAGGGTGGTTTTTCCGATTGGAGATCTGTGACCAGTGGTGTTTCACAGAGATCAGTGCTGGGATCCCTGTTGTTTGTAATGTATGCACAGGAATGTCGAAGGATGAAAGCCAATCTGATAGAAGTTTACAAAAAATATGTGAGGTATGGATAGAATGGATACTCGGAATCTTTTTCCCAGGATAGAAATGTCAATTACTGGGAGACGTAGGTTTAAGATAAAAGGGGGTAAGTTTAAAGGAGATGTGAGAAGCAGGTTTTTTTACACAGAGGATGGTAGGTACCTGGAAAGCACTGCAAGAGGAGCTGGTGGAGGCAGTTACAGAACAATTTAAGAGGCATCTTGATAGATGCATGACTAGGCAGGGAATAGTGGGACGGGGGTTTTGCAAAAGGTTTTTAATTTAGAAAGGTGCAATGTGTTTGCACAGGCTTGGTGGACTAAGGGGCCTGTTCCTGTATTGTACTGTTCTTTGTTTTTCTCTGAAATTTATATTAAGTGGGAATGGTGACAACCACAAGATGCCAGAGCAGAAGTAGGCCATTCTGTCCATCATGTCTTCTCTGCCACTGAACTCCTGCCTTGTCCTTGAACCCTTGAGTACCTTACCAATTAAAAATCTGTCTATCACAGCCTTGAGTATACTTAACAGCCCAGTATCGATAGATGCAGGCTGCCAGATCTGCTGAGTTTTTCCAGCAATTTCTGTTTTTGCTGTCTAAAGCAGTGTATGAGCTGGTGCCGTTTTGGCAATGGCTTACATTGCCCAATTTGATTTTTATTGATCGGGTTTTGTTGCTTGCACCAATGGGACGTTTCCTTTCCCTTTCAGCACGCTGGAAACAACGTTTGACAGCAGTGTTACCACAGAGATCAGTGGCCGTAGTATACTCAGCATGACAGGGAGGCAGGCCCCGTTGTCGTGGCGACTCGGACAGTCCAGCCCCCGCCTTCAGGCCGGAGACGCTCCATCGATGGGGAATGGGTACCCTGCCCGGTCAAATGCCAGCCGTTACATCCACCCAGAGTCTGGCCGTTACGTGTACCCCACACCCCTCCGCAGGCAGCTGGCATCACGCAGCAGTAATGTGTGCCACTCGGATCTTCCCGAGAAGAGTGGGGATGACATGGACCTGGAAGGCATCAACATGGATGTAGCCGGATACATGAGCGATGGTGATGTCCTGGGCAAGAATCTACGAACTGATGATGTAGCAAGTGGGTAAGGAGTTTTTAATAAACAATATATTTCTCCTCTCGTCTTTTATCATGCTGCCAAATGAGGTGAACACGGTGAGACAGGATAGATAAAGAGAAACTATTTCCACTGATTGGGGATTCTAGAACTAGGGGGCATGGTCTGAGGATTAGGATCAGGCCATTCAGGAGAGATATTAGGAAACACTTGTACACGCAAAAGGTGGTAGAGTCTCTTCCACAAATGGCAGTGGGTGCTGGACCAGTTGTTAATTTTAAATCCGAGAGAGATAGACTTGTCTTCAGCAAAGGTCAATTTTTCTCCCTTTAACCCAAAACCAGTAGTGCCAGTACAATTGCTGAATTCTTCTAACTTGGACTGGTTTCTGGACTGATGGCAGAACCGACGCATGAAGAGAGATTGGTTCAGTCAGGACTATATTTCACTGAAGTTCTGACGAATGAGGAGGATCTCATAATAGCCTTGAAAGTTCTCACAGATTAGATAGGTTAAATGCTATTTTCGATGACTGGAGGTGGCGGGGAGGTGGGGGTGGGGGGGGTCACAGTCTAAGGATATCGGGTGAGCCATTTAGGACTGGGTTGAGGAGAAATTTCTTCACCCAGAGAGTGGGGAGCCTGTGAAATTCTCTGCCACAAAAGCAGTTGTGACCCAAACGTTGGATGTTTTCAAAAATGAGTTACATATTGTTCGTAGACCTGAAGGGATCAAAGGGAATGGGGCGAAAGCAGGAGCAGGGGACTGAGTTGGATGATCAGCCGTGACTATATTGTATGGTGGAGCAAGCTCGATGGGCTGAATAGCTTATTCCTTCTCTCTTTTCTATGTTTCTATGGAACCTGATCCTGGGGCTTTGTACGACATTGCTAGTCACTCAAACAAAAACTGAAATTGCTGGAGAAACTCGGCAGATCCGGCAGCATCTGTGGAGAGAAAGCAGGGTTAACATTTTGGGCTCAGTCCTCTCTTCAGGCACTTGGACCCGAAACATTAACCCCGTTTCTCTCTCCGCAGATGCTGCCAAATCTGCTGAGTTTCTGCAGCAATTTCTGTTTTTGTTTCAGATTTCTAGCATTTTGCATTTCTTTGTTTCTGGATAGTTAGACACTCAACTAACTCAGACAACAAGGTGTGGAGCTGGATGAACACAGCAGGCCAAGCAGCATCAGAGGAGCAGGAAAGCTGACGTTTCGCGCCTAGACCCTTCTTCAGAAATGGGGGAGGGGAAGGTAATTCTGAAATAAATAGGGAGAGGGGGGAGGCAGATAGAAGATGGATAAAGGAGAAGATAGGTGGAGAGGAGACAGACAGGTCAAAGAGGCGGGGATGGAGCCAGTAAAGGTGAGTGTTGGTGGGGGGTTAGGGAGGGGTTAGGTCAGTCCAGGGAGGACGGACAGGTCAAGGGGGCAGGATGAGGCTAGTAGGTAGGAGATGGGATTGGGGCTTGAGGTTGGAGGAGGGGATAGGTGAGATGAAGGACGGACAGGTTAGGGAGGTGGGGACAAGCTGGGCTGGTTTTGGGATGCGGTAGGGGGAGGGGAGATTTTGAAGCTTGTGAAGTCCACATTGATACCATTGGGCTGCAGACTTCCCAAGTGAAATATGATTTGCTGTTCCTGCAACCTTCGGGTGGCATCGTTGTGGCGCTGCAGGAGGCCCAGGATGGACATGTCGTCTAAGGAATGGGAGGGGGTGTTGAAATGGTTCACGACTGGGAGGTGCAGTTGTTTAGTGTGAACTGAGTGTAGGTGTTCCGCAAAGCAGTCCCCAGGCCTCTGCTTGGTTTCCCCGATGTAGGCGAGGCCACAACGGGAACAGCGGATACAGAATACCACATTGGCAGATGTGCAGGTGAACATCTGCCTGATGTGGAAAGCCTTCTTGGAGCCTTGAATGGGGGTGAGAGGGGAGGTGTAGGGGCAGGTGTAGCACTTCCTGCGGTTGCAGGGAAAAGTACCGGATGTAGTGGGGCTGGAGGGGAGTGTGGAGCGGACAAGGGAGTCACAGACAGAGTGGTCCCTCCGGAAAGCAGATAAGGATGGGGAGGGAAAAATGTCTTTGGTGGTGCGGTCGGATTGCAGGTGGCAGAAGTGTCGAAGGATGATGCATTGGATCCGGAGGTTGGTGGGGTGGTATGTGAGGACGAGGGGGATCCTGTTTTGGTTGTTATTGCGGGGAGAGGGTGTGAGGGATGAGTTGCAGGAAATGCGGAAGACACGGTCGAGGGCGTTCTCGACCACTGAGGGGGTGAAGTTGCGGTCCTTGAAAAACAAGGACATCTGAGATGTTCGGGAGTGGAATACCTCATCCTGGGAGCAAATGCGGCGGAGGCAACGGAATTGGGAATAAGGAATGGCTCGACTAACTCAGTTTGGGATCAAAAACAAAGTTTCTGGAAAAGCTCAGCAGGTCTGGCGGCATCTGTGAAGGAGAAAACAGAGCTAATGTTTAGGGTCAGGTGACCCTTCCTCAGATGCTGCCAGACCTGCTGAGCTTTTCCAGCAACTTTGTTTTTGATCCTGATTGACAACATCCGAAGTTCTTTTGGTTTTAACTCAGTTTGGGAACTTCTTGTCATAACCTAATGTTGCCACAAGATGGCAAGAAATGTATTGGCTTACCCCTGCTGGGAGCTGTATGCCACTGTAAGGAAAGTTTTCTACGCAGAGTGGTCGGAGCCTGGAATGCTCTGCCAGAGGAGGTGGTGGAAGCAGGCACGTAGGTGACATTTAAGAGGCATCTGGATGGTTACATGATTAGGAAGGGAATCGAGGGATACGGACCGAATAAGGGCAGAAAGTTTGTTTTTTTAGTTTCGTTAGTGCATGATGAGCAGCACAGGCTTGGAGGGCCGAAGGGCCTGTTCCTTTCCTGTACTTCTCTTTTGTTCTTTTATTATAGTGAATGGCCTGTTGGAGGATTTTTCCATCTGACTCCCCAGGGAATCAGTAATCTCCAGGGAAATGTTAAGAATGATACAAGCTGCAAATCTATTTGGACTTTTGGAGAGTTGGTTTCTGAGGAATTGAGGGAATTACAGTTTTCAGGCCCCAGGTCGCTCTGTTGATTCACCAGCCTCAATGTCTTTACATAGTCCTGTGCCTTGCTTTCCCTTCATAGTTGTACCTCCTGTCAAGGTCCCACGTTTT
This sequence comes from Ginglymostoma cirratum, assembly GCA_024137785.1. Taxonomy (NCBI): domain Eukaryota; kingdom Metazoa; phylum Chordata; class Chondrichthyes; order Orectolobiformes; family Ginglymostomatidae; genus Ginglymostoma; species Ginglymostoma cirratum. The sequence goes on from JAHRHZ010000062.1 coordinate 902,756, forward strand.
ATCACATCTAAAAGTTGAAATGATGACCAGGCTTAAAGCTTTCGAGGGATATGGCACAAACGCAGGCAAATGGGACTAGTTCAGTTTAGGAAACCTGGTCGGCATGGATGAGTTGGGCCAAAGGGCTTGTTTCTGTGCTGGATAAACCTCTATGACTCTATGTCCAAGTTGTATGTGGGGCAAGGGGCTGTATGATTGAACCTGTGACAATGACCTGGGTGACATCTTAGTGGCAAGGAGACAATGTTTGTTGGAAGCAGAGGCCATAAACAGTACCTTTCCAGCATTTAAATGGAGGAAATTGAAGCTCATTTGGATCTGGATGTCAAATAAACAGTTGGACAGTACAGCGGAAGAGCTGAGAGACACAGTCATGCGAGTGAAGTGAGTGAAGCATCAACAGTGTCGATGTCAAAACAGAGACCCTGTCTATGAATCTGCCTGTCAAGGGGCCCTTACAGTAAATCCCATTTGCCACAGGCCAGCTCATTCCATTAAGTGATATCTTCCTGGTGCCTTTTCTAGTCGCTACACAATATGTCAACCTTTGTATGGCTATTCATTGTGCCTGACATTGGATACTGTTAAACCATGAAAACCATTAAAGTCAGTTCCAGTCCTCACTTGTCACTGAGCTTGGAATCTGATATAAGGACGTTAATTTTTTTGAAAAATGCCTTCTTACAGAGGAGACTTTTGCGACTGACCTGAGTAGCGAGTTGAGTTGCAAACCTTTCACCCTTTTTAATGTGTTAAAAGAATATGACGACTGCTGTAATTCAGTGGAGTAGAAAGAATATGAGAGTTACTTTTGACAGGAAGTGGAATTATGTTGTTGATTTTCCACTCTTTGTCTGTACGGGACAATTTAAACAAAGAGAAACTACAAAAAGGGACCTGGTGGGACTTGCGTGTGACATACAGAAAGCCAGCACACAGATGCAGCAGGTAAGCAAGAAAGCCAATGGCACATTGGCCTTTATTTCAAGGGGACTGGAGTGTTTTTTTTAATTCATTTCTGGGATAAGGGCTTTGGTGGCTAGGCCAACATTTATTGTGCATCACTAATTGCCCAGATGGTAGTTAAGATCACCCACATTGCTGTGAGTCTGGAGTCACATGTAGACCAGACCAGGAAAGGATGGCCCTTTCCTTCCCTAAAGGACATCAGTGAACCAGATGGGGTTTTCCAACGATCAGCAATGGATTCACAGTCATCATTTGACTTACTGCCATGGCAGGATTTGAACTGGGTCCCCAGAACATTCCTTGGTCTCTAGATTAACATCCCAGCAATAATGTAAATGGCCTCCCCTAAAGTAGAAGAGTAGAGAAATCCTATTACAACTGTACAAGGTGCTGGTGAAACCGCATCTGGAGTACAGATGTAGAATTTTGGTTCCTTTATTTAGGGAAAGAAATCATTCCATTGGAGGCAGTTCTGAGAAAGTTCATTAGGATGATCCCTGGTATGGAGGGCTTGCCTTATGAGCAAAAGTTAACAGATTGGGATGCCACTTTATTGAAATTTAGAATAATGAGAGGTAATCTCATTGAAACATATTGGATTCTTCAGGGGCTTGACAGGATAAATGCTGAGAGGAGGTTCCACCTTATGGAAGAGTTTAGTACCCAAGGGCATAGTCTCAGAAAAGAGGTCACACATTTAAGACTGAGATGAGGAGGATTTTCTTCTTTCAGAGGGTTGTGAGTCTTTGGAACTCCTAGCCACACAGAGCTGTGGGGGCAGAGTCCTTGTGCATATTTAAGGCTAAGGTAACTTCTTGATCAGTCAGAGAATTAAAGGTTATGGGGAAAGGGCAGGAAACTGGACTTGAGGAATATTGTATCAGCCATGATCTTATTGAATGGCAGAGCAACCTCGAGAGCTGAATGTGGTGAAGATTAGTGGGAAGTCAGAGGATTGGGAAGTCTTTAAAAACCAGCAGAAGATAATTATAAAAGAAACAAGAGATGAGAAGATGAAAAATAAGAGTAAGCTAGTTCATAATATAGAAGAAGTTTGCAAGTGTTTATTTTAGATATCTAAAAGATAAGAGAGAGGCAAGAGTGAACATTGGACTGCTGGGAAATGAGGCTGGAGAAGTAATGGGAAATAAAGAAATGGCTGAGGAACTGAATAAGTACGTTTCATCAGTTTGCACGGTGCAGGACACGAGCAGCATACCAGAACGGCAAGGGAGTTGGGGGCAGAGGTGAGTGTAGTGACCATCACGAAGGGGAAGGTGCTGGGGAGGCTGAAAGGTCCTGAAGATGGATAAGTCACCTGCACTGTATGTACTACGCCCCAGAGTTCTGAAGGAGAAAGCTGGGGAGATTGTAGACGCACTGATGGTGATCTTTCAGGAATCACTGGAGTAAGGGAGGGTCCTAAAGAACTGTAAATATGGAACTCCCCTATTTAAGACGGCAGAGAGGCAGAAGACAGGAAACTATAGGCCACTTTGCCTGACCTCAATCGTTGGTAAGATTTTAGAGTCCATATTGAGGATGAGATTACAGAATACTTGGAAGTGCATGGTAAAATAGGGCTGAGTTAGCATGGCTTGGTCAAAGGGGGTCATATCTGACAAATCTTTTAGAATTCATTGAGGAGGTAACAAGCAAGTGAGACAAAGGCGAGCCAGCAGACATGATGTATTTGCAGTTTAGAAGACCTTTTACAAGGTGCCACATAGGAGGGTGCTCAGTAAGCTAAGAGCCCATGGTATTAGGGATAAAGTACTGGCATCGATAGAGGATTGGCTGACTGGCAAAGATTAGGAATAAAGGAGTCTTTTTCAGGATGGCAGCCGGTCACTAGTGGAATTCCGCAGGGCCCATGTTGGGATCACACCTATTCATGTTATACATTAACACAATGGCGAAGGAACTGAGGGCATTGCTGCTAAATTTGTAGCTGACACAAAGACAGGTGGAGGGACAGGTAGTGTTGAGGAAGTGAGAAAGCTGCAAAAGGACTTGACAGGCTAAAAGATTGGGCAAAGAAGTCGCAGATGGATTACAATATGGCAAAGTGTGAGGTTGTGCATTTTGGCAGGAAGATTAGAAGAATAGACTATTTTCTAAATGGGGAAACCTTTGGAAATCTGAAGCACAAAGCAACTTGGGATTCCTAGTTCAAGACTCTCTTAAGGTTATCATGCAGGTTCAGTTGACAGTTAGGAAGGCAAATGCAATGTTAGCATTCATTTCAAGAGGACTACAATATAAGAGCAGAGATGTGTTGCTGAGGCTGTATAAGGCTTTGGTCAGACTGCATTTGGAAAATTGTGAGCAGTTTTGGGTCCCATAAGTAAGGAAGGGTGTGCCGGCCTTGGAGTGAATCCAGAGGAGGTTTAGCAGAACGATCCCAGGGAAGAAGGGCTATGAGGAGCAATCAAGGATTCTGGATCTGTACTTGATGGAGTTTAAAAGGATGAGGGGGGACTTACAGAATACTGAGAGGCCTGGATAGAGTGGATGTGGAGATGTTTCCACTAGTCAGAGAAACTAAGTTCCGAGGGATCAGTCTTAGAGTGAAGGGCCAAACCTTTAGAACTGAGATGAGTAGGAATTTCTTCAGCCAGTGGGTGGTGAATCTGTGGAACTCATTGCCACAGAGGGCAGTGGAGACCATTTCACTGAGTGTAGTTAAGACAGAGATAGATAGGCTCTTCAGGGGATCAAAGGTTACAGGGAGAAGGCAGGAGAATGGGGGTGAGAAACATATCAGCCATGATCAAATGGTGGAGCAGACTCAATAGGCTGAATGGGCTAAAACTGCTAGTATGTCTTATGGTCGTATGATCACTGTCCAGTCAGGTTCCAGTCATGAAAGCTATGTTTTGCAGCAACCCTACTGACCACTCGAAAGAAGAAAGTCACTTGCACTGTACCTTTCATGACTGTCCAATGATTCAATTTATGGCCAGTGAGGAGATTGGATGGAAATGTAGTCATTGTCATGATGTAGGAAAATGTGGCAGCCAATTTGCACGCAGCCAGTTCCCATAAATAGCAATGAGGTAAATGAGGTAAATGAGCAATGAGGTAAATGTTTAGATGTTTTCTGATGAAGGGTCTAGGCCCGAAACGTCAAGCTTTCCTGCTCCTATGATGCTGCTTGGCCTGCTGTGTTCATCCAGCCCCACACCTTGTTATCTCGGATTCTCCAGCATCGGCAGTACCTTTTATCTCTAAATGTTTAGATAATGTATGTTTAAATGATGTTGGTGAGGGAGATATACTGGTCGGTCACTGGAGAAAAATCCCCGTGCTTTTTTTCAGAGGTTTCTGTCTGACATTTCACATTCACTTGAGAGATGACATTCTCTCAGATCCGTGTTGGATTGTGTCCTCATTGTCGTTTGAAGCTGCAGTCATCTGAGTTATGGATAAGCATGTTACCCGCTGAGAGAAGCCTGGTACTTAGAGTCTTGGGGCATACAGCACGGGAACAGACCTTTTGGTCCAACTAGTCCATGCCGACCAAGTTTCCCAAACTAAACTAGTCCCGCTTGCCTGTGTTTGACCCATATCGCTGTAAACCTTTCCCATTCATTGTACTTATCCAAATGAATTTTAAGTGTTGTAATTGTACCTGCATCCACCACTTTCTCTGGCAGTTCATTCCACATATGAACAACCCTCTGTGTGAAAAAGTTGCCCCTTTTAAATCTTTCTCTTAAAAATATGCCTCCCAGTTTTGAACTCACCCACTCTAAGGAAAAGACCTTTACTGTTCACCTTATCAATGTCCCTCATTATTTCATAAACCTTGATAAGGTCACCCCTCAACCTCCTATGCTCCAGTAAGAAAAGCCCCAGTCTATTCAGTCTCTACTTATAACTCAAACCCTCCAGTCTCAGTAATATCCTTGTAAGTCTTTTCTGAACCCTCTCCAATTCTGAAAGGACAATGGACTGTAAAATGTTGATGTCTCACAGTAGCTAAGAACATTTAACTCTTAATACAGTTCTTCCAAGCAATATTGCGATTTTGCTCCAGAAAGGGAAAAAAATAGCTGCGGAGAAATGATTCTCAAGGTGTCGGAGTTTAATAAACATGTCAACGATTAAAAATTGGCGGCTTGTATCTTGGAAAGATTTGCTGAATGTGGAGACATGAGAGAGCGGGTAAATGATGGATGTTGCTGGCACTCCTGGTGAGCACTGACAGATTTCCAGTTGGCTGACTGTGCAACGGTTGAGCTTTGAAATCTGGTGAGATGAGGCCAAATTTTCTGCAAAGCAAACACAGATCATGGCTTCACCCAGCAATAAAAATCAGCATTTATTAATTTAAAACTCAATAAATTAAGTTTTAAAAATCTGGAGTTGGAAGCGACTGTGGGTGACGGTGACTTGAAAGTTGTCATCTAACCCATCTGATTCATTGATGTCCTTTGGCGAAGAGGATCTGCCATCCAGGAATTAGCCTACATGTGACTCCAGACCCGCAACAATGTAGTTGATTCTTATCTGCCGTTTGAAATGGACAAGAAAGCCACTCAGTTCAAGGGCATTTAAGAGCAACTTCTCAGGGACACCCACGTTGCAGTGAAAGAATAAATAATAATAAAGTTACCATCTCCAGAAGTATAATCACTGCTGCTTCTCTGTGCAATTTAAATGCAGGGAAGCACATTCCAGTTCCTGTAAATGCGAATAATAATTTACATTTCAATGTCAAATTTAAATCCAGAAGATGTGTGCATAAGTGATCAGCACTGGCATTGCCACTGCATTAGTAAAGGTAAAGTTTCCATTGTCTTAACAGACTAGAGGGCTGTTCTGTCACTAGAGAGAGAGAGAGAGAGATAATGGGTGGTGGTTTAACCTAAAGGCCACCATGTCTCAAGGGAGACACTGAGAAGAAGGGTCCTTCACATTAACCTCAGTTGGTGCAGGACTTGAACCTGTGTTGCTGGTGTCACGCTGCACTGCTGTTCACCCAACTGAGCTAACTGACGACCAAATAATGCAAGTTTGTATGGTCATCAAATAACCATGCAAGTCTTAGCGAGGAGAGCTGTACAAATTCTGACAGGAAAATTTCTAAGCCTTAACACACTGCATGGAAATGTAGAACGTTTCCTGTAAATTTTTAGCTGAATATAAAAATGTAGACCATATTTTTATTGGCTTTGAGGCTTTCCCAGTGATTTAACCATCAAAAGCTTGGACCGCAGGGAGCAAAAAGGTAAAACAGAAAATGCGAGGAGACACTCAACAGGTTTGACAGCGATTGTGGAGAATGAAACAGAATTAACTTACAGGTTAACAACCTTTTGTTCAGTTCCCTGGCCTTGAAGAGCTTTGCTGATCTGAACACAATGGATTTATAACACTGAGATAACAAGGTGAACACAGCAGGCCAGGCAGCATCAGTTATAACACTGCAAGTTGTTTCATCCTGTCATGCTAAACACACCAGGGCTAAGGAAGAGGAGATTGTACAAGAGATAGTAGGAACTGCAGATTCTGGAGAATCTGAGATAACACGGTGTAGAGCTGGATGAACACAGCAGGTCAAGCAGCATCAGAGGAACAGAAGGGTCTAGGCCCAAAACGTCAGCATTCCTGCTCCTCTGATACTGCTTGGACTGCTGTGTTCATCCAGCTCTACGCCTTGTTATCTCAGGAGATTGTACAAAGTGTTTTCCCCAGATATAGTCTTTCCCCTTCCCTCTCTATCTCTCTCTCTCTCCCCCATCCTCCCTCCCTTCAAGGTTGGGCTCAACTTGGGTCTGAATCTAACCCTTTTTTCAATCAATACATACCCAAGATAAAATTTGGACCATAGTGAGAGCTACAGGCCTATTTTTTTAAACAGTACTTGTAAGTAATTTGGAATGATTTATGAAGGCTTTGAGTTTGAGAGTACCACTCTCCAGAACTAACCTTTGTAAGTAAAAACACTGAAAGTGAATCTCAAAATCCAGTCTTATTTCAACGCAGTGATTAAACTTCTCACTTAGCAATCTGACAATAGTAAGCTTTTTTAATAAAAGTTGCATGAGATCAGTTCTGAAAAAGGGCCACTGGACTCAAAACATTTACTCTGTTTCTGCCTCCACAGATGCTGCCAGACCTGCTGAGTTTCTCCAGCACTTGAGATAACAAGGTGTAGAGCTGGATGAACACAGCAGGCCAAGCAGCATCAGAGGAGCAGGAAAGCTGATGTTTCGGGCCTAGACCCTTCTTCGGAAATGCAAAATCCGGACCTTGTATTAAGCAGCTAATAGAAACATTAATCTACTCATCACGTGAAAACTCTGCCATTCTGTTACAAAATAACAGCAACTGTACTTTGAGATGAACAAGGCATCTCAGGAATTCAGGTACAGAGTTTAGTGAACTGTCCAGCACTTTCTGTTTTTATTTCGGCATCTGCAGTTCTTTGTTTTATTTTTGCGTTTGACGGCATGTCATGTTTAAATGTCAAAGTGTTCGCACATAATAATTCAGAAGGCAAACTGTTGGATGTTAAGGTTAATGAATACACAGTTCACTAAACCCTGTACCTGAATTCCTGAGATGCCTTGTTCATCTCAAAGTACAGTTGCCGTTATTTTGTAACAAAATGGCAGAGTTTTCATGTGATGAGTAGATTAATGTTTCTATTAGCTTCTTAATACAAGGCCCGGGTTTTGCAGGAAGAATCATAGTGACCTTGTCAATGCTTATCAATATCATGAACAATTAATTGGACAGCACATTCATCCTCCAAAAATGCACAGTTAAGTTTAGAAATTAAAAAAAAACCCATTGTCATTTGCTCAGTTTCTTCACATGCTATTTAATATCAGTATTTTGAGAGAACCAGCATAAAACGTGCAAACATGTGACTTTATGCTAATTTTCAATTGAATGTTTCGGGTAAAATGAAGAAGTATGAGAAACGAGTCTTAATTAGTGCCAAACAGCTACTCTATCACTGAAAATTCATCTTTCCAAATGTGAAGTCTCATTCCTTGAAATTTAAATTATGGTTGGAGATTTCTTAAGTAAGCATTCTTCAATTTGATTGCCTTTGCTTGCCTTGTGTACACACACACCCCTAGATTCCCCACTGTAGAAGCATTGAGCATTTTGAAAATCTGATCAGGTCAAGCGGCTGCTCAAAAACCCTTCTTGCCAGAAGCTACAGACATGCATTCGCCACTGATCATTCAATTCTATGGGACTGAACTCTGATAGTGGTTTTCCCCCTTAACTTATGTTGACTAACAGCAATTGCTACCAATAAGCCAGCTTTTCAATTTCAGACATTAATTGAATCCAGTGCCTGCTATGGTGGGATTTGAACCCGTTTCAGCAGAATATTATCCAAGCTGCTGGTTTACTAACCTAGTAATTGCACCACTGGACCATCATAACTTGCTGAAATGAATAGGCCATTCTTTAAAATAGATATTGTTTTAGATTGTTTCCTGTGTGTGCACAATCATCGATTTTTTTTCCCTGTAGATTTTGTATTGTTTCCTGTATTCACTGGATGGTTTTCCTGTATTGACATTGTCCTGTTAATCTCTATATCGTACCCCTCAGAGTAAGAGATGAATTTGGCTCAGTTGCTAGCACTCTTGTGTGAGACAAAATGCTGTCAGTTCCAATTTTACTCTTAATTTTGACAGAACTATTTATTTAATATATAAATGAGGCACTATACTTTAGTTATTCACAGGATATGGGCGCTGCTGGCTAGGCAGCATTTATTGACCATCCCTAA
>JAHRHZ010000062.1:936492-947766 GCA_024137785.1 Ginglymostoma cirratum
CTGATCATTTCTGATGAACGGTCTAGGCCCGAAACGTCAAGCTTTCCTGCTCCTATGATGCTGCTTGGCCTGTTGTGTTCATCCAGCTCCACACCTTGTTCTCTCGGATTCTCCAGCATCTGCAGTACCTATTATCTCTCACCTTCCTTTACCAAACTCTGGTTTGCTGTGATTCATGCACAAGGATGCCCAGGTCCCTCTGCTCTGGAACCAGTGATGCAATCATTCTACCAAAGGCAATATCAAGACAACACATGATCAAATTGATGTTGCCTTTGCATTTGCTCCCATTTCCAAATTCACTGTTCTATTGGCAAATAATGGAGGATTTTATTTTTGTTCCTATTTATGTAAGTCACGGGCGATTGCAGGTCAGAGAGAGTAAATTAGTTGGCTTACTTCAGGTTTAGTGTATCGGTTGTGCGAAGGAGCTCATAAATGAGACACATTTTCATTTTTGTTGTGTCTTACCTCACAACATATTCTAAATGCCATAATGAGTCATTGAATAGATGGTTTGCAATCAGAGATACCTTTTAAAGGTTCGAGGTGGGGAGCGTGATTGAAGATGAGGAAAGACAGAACACAGAGAGGAGCAGATAGGGTTACTGAGCAGGGAGCGATACAGGCATTAAAATCACTAACCGGGGCAGCAGAAAAAAACTTCTGAAATAAACAGAAAAAGTGGCCAAAGAAAGTGGTAAATTAAACTGTGATCGTTCGAAAAAAAACTTTGGAAAGCTGAGGGAAACAATGCTGAGCAAACCGAATGAATGCCTACGATAAGTTAGTGAACTGAAACATTGTCCCATCAAGTATTGTATGAAGAAATGTGAAGAATTTAAAATGTGTTGGGAGGAGATGAAATAAATAACAGATAAATAGATGTGCAAAGGTCAGTAATGCCTACAAAACGTTAGTAACCTGTACGGAGAGTGATATACATTAATAAGCTTCTCTTCCTGGTGTGGCTTGTTTCCGAGGTAGCTTCTTGAAATTAAGATTTGATACATTTTCCAGCTGCAAAGGGTGTGTAGCGAAAATTTGAGATCTTGCCTTTTGTCCCTCCATTTATTGTGACAACCTGATGACATTGCGTCAGAACACGAAAGCTGAGGATCATATTTTCACCATAAATTTCCATTGGAAGTATTGCAGTCCCATTTCAAAAGAAAGCAATGCCAGATGAACAAATACATGCGCCCTGCATCACATTGAGATTAATGGAATGTGGAGTCTTGCCAATTAATGATGTTCACAGCATGCCAAAATCCTACTCCAGGGGATTTACTTGGCTATACTGATCTGTTGCAGTTTATCACAGCTGAAAGCGGCATATTTCCTTTCTGTTGCAGATACATGACGGATGGTGGGTTGGGTCTTTACACACGTCGACTTAACCGCTTGCCAGATGGAATGGCTGCTGTTCGAGAGAACGTCCAGCGCAACGCATCTGTGGGAATGGGTGATGCAGACAGGTAGGAGTCTTGTTGTTTCAAGTTGGGACAGCGCTATCCACAGTTGCAGAAGTTCCTTTAGGAGTCAGCACTTCCAAGATGAAATGTAACAAACTGAAATGTGCACAGCAGGACACCAACCCTGAGCTGGTTGAAGCGAGGAAGTTTATTGTGGCTGTTTCGTCTGTCATTGTGTTCTCCTTTTGCTACGATTTGTTCTGTTCCATAATTATGAGTGAATGAACCTTAATTGCTTTCACTCTCAGTATAGGCTAAAGGCAGATACTGTGAATGGAATTAAGGTGCAGTTGAACAGCTGTTGAATTGACAGGTGGAACAGACTAGAGGGGATGATAGGCCTACTCAGCTCTGGGTGCAATGATCTAAGTCTATTCCTATTGACATTTATGCCCACATTGAGCAATTGATCTCTGTGAGAACTAATTGCAAAGTAAAGCATCACCATATTTTGATTAAAGTGCATGTACATTGCATTGCTGTAAGGATTGTAGCCAAGAATCACGTCATGATGTCTAAAATAGCCAGAGTTTAGGTGACAGTTCTGAATCCGTTAGAATGAGTTGTTGGCACCCAAGCAGGTTACACAGGCAGGTGTGAGCATGGAAAACCTATCTTAAAAATGAGATTTCCAACCTGGTGGTCAACCTGGTGAATTTGTCTCACACCTGAGACTTGAGGGTCTGCCAACGGCAAAGGAATTAATGAAATAATATAAAGTTGGTGAATTTCAAAGAGTACAATTTGCCAGGAGTTGTTTACACCTGCAGGGAGGAAGGCATTGGGACTGCACTGAAGAAAAAGACTATTCATTTGAGGAGACCCTTCCTCTGTTGCAATGCAATACGTTACATGCCTTTCTTGTTAAAATATTTACTTAAAGTGTTGTTTTAAGCAATACAAATCTCTCAAAGTCTATATTGTTGAAACAGTTGAGTTTCTAACTGATATGCTACACAGAGCGAGCTGGCCGACGCTGTACTATGGGAAATGACCTTTCACAAGTGCCAGGAAAATGTCAATATTTGTCTAATTTTATGAATTGAGATCATATTGAGTTTGCAACTTTCCCACCTCCATGACACCAGCTACTGGTTTTGTATGGTGTAATCGATCCTTCAAAAGCCATTAGTATCAATTACTGTAACAGCAATGCACTAGAATTCAACACCTTTTCCCAGGAACCGCGGCTGGTTTAAGTAAGGAAGGAGCCCCTTCAGCTTTCATTTTCCAGTGGAAACAATGTCTATGGGGCTAAACTGTTGCTTCAGATAAAGTACAGGTAAAGTCGCCATAGTCCCACTCCCTCATTAGAGAGAGACAAGTGGTGATGACACCACACCCGAGCTGAAGGAGGGAGATTGAGAAGGCGAGTCATAGAATCTCTACAGTGAGGAAAGAGGCCATTTGGCCCATCAGGTCCACACTGATCCTCCAGAGACCATCCCACCCAGACCCAGCCACACATTGTGCCCATAACTCTGCATTTCCGATGGCTAGTCCACCTACCCTGCGTATCCCTGGACACTATGAATCAATTTGGCATGGCCAATCCATCCTAACCTGCATACCTTTGGACTGTGGGAGGAAACCAGAGCACCTGAAGGAATCCCATGCAGACACAGGGATAATGTACAAACTCCACACAGACAGTCACTCAAGGCTGGAATCGAACCCAGGTCACTGTGCTAAACGCTGAGTTCTTTGTGGTGACTAATGGACAAGGTGGATTCATCATTTCCTTTGATCTTAAAAATAGAACCAAAGTGTAAAAAAATATTCTGCTGAATTTACAACCACAAATGTCAAGGCACCCAGCCCAATTGGTAAAAGTCCAGCCCATATTTTGGTGAAGTGATGTGCATCTTGGTATTTCACCAGTTCTGGGAAATAACTGTATGAGATAATCTGCCTTGCCCTGTACTGTGATTCTTCTCATAGCCAAACAGCCATCAAAGATTTTGACTCATGCCTGAAAAATGGCTTCATGAGGGCCAGGTGTGAGTTTCATATTGCAGGCAAAGCTAGCAGCCAATTGGAGGGGGTGGCAAAAGACTACAGCCCTGAACCTCTTTCATGGTCATATGCATTTTTAAATTAAACCTTAGATCTGGCTATAAAGAAAATTATTAAACTTATTTAATCAAATGTTTTATTAATGCACGTATTCCAAGACTGATGCAGTCATTAATTCATCTCAGTGTGAAGTGTGACTGTGGATAACCCCAGGTTTTCAGTGACATTTTGAAATGAAAGGATTATGAAGAAAGCAGAAACCATGCAAGTTGAAAATTAATGAGATCACAGTGAAATGTAATAACATTATGGAACCCTTGGAAAGGAATTTTACTCTGAGTTTCTCAGTATTTGAAATAAGGGGGATAATGATCCCATTCTGTTTTCTGATGTATTGAATTCTTGCTTATGATTTCTTTAATCTCATCGGTCAGATATAAACTGCGTGATATTTTCTGAAGGATGTCACTGATAATTAAATCCACAAGCCTTGGATAATCATGAGCTGCTTCTAAATTGTGCCAAGACATGTACTCATGGCATCAACTCCTGGTACACACATCCCCGTTTCTGATGTCAACTCAATAAAGAAACTTGCTCAGATTAGTTCAGGGCAATCCAGGACCTAGACAGACTTGTTCACCATTGCCTCACTCAAGTAGCTTGTTGGAGTATGAGAATTGATAGGACGTAGTTGTAAGACTTTCAGGTGTATGTGCGTGTGAATGTATCATAATGTTTGTGCACACGTGTGTGTGTTTTCAAATGTCCCCACATGTGTGCAAACATGTATTTTCGTGTGTGTGTGCACATTCACATGTGGATGTGTTTGTGTACAAGAGTCTGTGTGTGCACATCTGTGTATGTATGAGTGCATATATGTGTGTATTTGTACATGTGTACATGTGTTTGCACATATGTGTGTCTGCATACGCGTATGCCCATAGGGTGTGTGTGCATGCACACTGAGCAGAGCAGTTATAACCTGCCTAAGATCTGCATCGACATCAGAACTCAGTAGAGACTAGAGATGGAACCTGAGGCAATCCTGGTTTTGGGCTCCAGCTGGAGTACCATCAGGGAAAGATGTATCTACCATCAAACAACTCGATTTCTCAGCTCGAAGCTGTAGACCTTTTGGATGATATTTAAAAGAGATGGGGAAGGGGCTTTCTGGGAATGTGGAAGTCTCATGTGTCACCTACACATCGAATTAACGGTCGTTCAGGCATTTAATGGGGCAGCAGAATGCCTTCCCTGGGACCGAGGTTGACTGTTAACTCCCTCTGGGCAATTAGGGATGGGCAATAACTGATGCCATACATAGTGGCACCCCTGCAAATTAATGAAAAGAGAACTCTTCCCATCTACCCTGTCAAGTTCACTCAGAATCTTGTATGCTCATTACCTCTCATTCTTCTATTTTCCATCAAGTACATGTCCAAAGAGGGGTGGGGGGCTTAGCATTAAGTAAAGTAAAGAGGTTTTAATCAGGCCCCTCAGCCTTCCAGATATGGCATTGAGTGCATTTGAATGACGCCAACCACCTCCACTCTTGAAAGTCTGTAATGAAAACTGAAGATGGCAGTGCCTCGACCTGTCACAGCCCTGCCCAATTAAATGACCATGCCACCTAACTCACCTTGGGAAGGGCATACATTCCACCCTCTGTGTGGATCATCCAAACATTCAGACACTGCAGTCTCAACATCAATGCACAGTGCGATATACTTAACCCTAACACTATCTCTCAATGCTGCCAGCAATAATATCAAACCTAAACTGACTCCCGGGTAAATTGGAGTAAGACCAGTCTCTCAGAATGGACCCTCTCTCTGGCATCCTGTTGCAAAGTCAGAAGTCACACAACACCAGGTTGTAGTCCAACAGGTTTATTTGAAATCGCACAAGCTTTCAGAGCGCAGCCCCTTCGTCAGGTGTAGTGAGAGAGCAGGGCACACAGACACAGGGTTTAAAGGCAGAGAGATCAAGGGCAGAGAGATCAAAAGATCATACAACTGGTGGGAGTGAATTATCAGACGGTAAGTCTCTGCTGGTGACCAAGAGTGTTTGACAGTGAGTAAAGTGTCAACAGCTAAATAACCAGCAAAAGGATGATTTATAATCTGATTAAGTGAGACAGAGAGATAATTGCAAAAAATTAAAAATAAGGTGGTGCTGGAGACATTGAATGACTGGAATCACATGCCAAACTCAAAACTGTACTAACTAATTAAGGTTGAGAGATCATAACAATTTATCAAGGTGATGGTGTCAAACAGGACAGTAAGGAAGATTTTACAGATACAGAGCAGTGAGATGGGGTCACATGTAGCATGACATGAACCCAAGATCATAGTTGAGGCTGTCTTCGTGGGTACGAGCTTGGCTATCAGTTTCTGCTGGGCGATTCTGCGTTGTTGTGTATCTCGAAGGCCGCATCGGAGGCTGAATGTCCTTGACCACTGAAGTGTCCCCTCATTGGGAGGGAACATTCCTGTCTGAAGATTGTTACACAGTGTCCATTCATGCACGGATGGCTGCTGCCCTCGGTTCAATATGTATGGTCAAGCCATCAGGAGATGTGTTAACACTAGATTCATTAGCGGTACTCACAAGGTAGCACAGGACATCATCCAAGAACAACACAACACCATCCGTGCTCTCAAGACTAATCACAACATTGTCATCAAACCAGCAGACAAAGAAGAAGCCATTGCCATACAGGTTAGAACGGACTACTACAAAGAAATATACAGGCAACTGAACAATCGGAGAATGCTACAGACAGCTACCTGCCAATCCAACCACAGAACACACCCGTCAACTCAACAGACTGATCAAGACATTTGATCCAGACCCTCAGAGTACCCTACGCACTCTCATCCTCCGTGCTCCTCTTGTGGGGGACTTCTATGGCCTCCTGAAGATACACAAAGCCAACATACCTGGACATCCCGTCGTATCAGGCAGTGGGACCCTGTGTGAGAACCTCTCTGGCTATGTCGAGGGCTTCTTGAAACCCATTGTACAAGGAAGCCCCAGCTTCAGTCATGACCCTACAGATTTCTTACAGAAACTCAGCTCCCACGGACCAGACGAACCAAGAACATTCCTCATCACAATGGACGGCTCTCTACACCAGCATCCCCCACGATGACAGCATCACTGCAACAGCCTCAGTACTCAATACCAATGACTGCCAATTTCCAGATGCCATCCTACAACTCATCTCGACCACAATGTCTTCACCTCTGACAACTGGCTCTTCATCCAGATACACAGAACAGCCATGGGGACCAGATTTCCTCCCCAATATGCCAACATGTTCAAGCACAAGTTCGAGCAAGACTTCTTTGCTGCACAGGACCTCTGACCAACGCTATGCACCAGATACATTGACGATATTTTCTTCCTTTGGACTCTTGACGAGAAATCACTGAAACAACTACATATGCTGCTTGGCCTGCTGTGTTCATCCAGCTCCACACCTTGTTATCTTGGATTCTCCAGCATCTGCAGTACCTATTATCTCTGATACAATTTTAACCCCACTGCGAAGCCTCTTCTAAGGATGCCTACCCTGAAGAAGTTACCCTCCTCCCTCCGGACAAACCTCAGGAATCTCTCTCCCACTGCTCCCTATTTATTTCAGAACCCTCTTCCCCTCCCCCATTTCTGATGAAGGGTCTAGGCCCGAAACGTCAAGCTTTCCTGCTCCTATGATGCTGCTTGGCCTGCTGTGTTCATCCAGCTCCACACCTTGTTATCTCGGATTCTCCAGCATCTGCAGTACCTATTATCTCTCTTACATAATGGTATCAACAAGTTTCATCCCACCATCGGACTTACCGTGGACTACCCTTTAGAATCAGTCTCATTCTTGGACACATACATCTCCATCAAGGACGGACACCTCAGTACGTCACTGCATTGCAAGCCCACGGATAACCTCACAATGCTGTACTTCTCCAGCTTCCACCCTAAACATATTAAAAAAGGCCATCCCCTGTGGATAAGCCCTGTACATACACAGGATCTGCTCAGATGAGGGGGAACATGACGGACATCTGAAAGTTTTGAAGGGCGCCCTCATAAGAATGGGATAGGATGTTTAACTCAATTTACGCCAGTTCCAACGTGACACAGTGAAAAACCGCAATGACCTCCTCAGAAGACAGACACAGGATTTGACCGATAGAGTACCCTTCATCATCCAGTACTTCCCTGGAGCAAAGAGACTACGCCATGTTCTTCGCAGCATTCAGCATGTCATCGATGATGATGAGCATCCCACCCCGGTTTTCCGCACGCCTCCACTTCTTACCTTTAAACAACCGCCAAACTTTAAAAAGACCATCGTTTGCAGCAAACTACCCAGGCTTCAGGACAACCACAACACCATACCAGCCTATCATGCCGATCTCTGCAAGACATGTCAGATCATCGACATGGACACTACTGTCACACATGGGAACACCACCCACTACATGCACAGCAGATACTCATGTGACTCGGCCAACGTTGTCTATCTCATACGCTGCTGGCAAGGATGGCCCGAGGCATGGTATATTGGTGAGACCATGCAGACACTAAGACAACAGATGATTGGACACCACGCAACCATCGCCAAACGGGGATGTTCCCTCCGAGTTGGGGAACACGTCAGTGGTCAAGGGCATCCAGCCTCCGATCTTTGGGTAAGCATCCTCCAATGGATGACTTTGAGATACACAACAACGCAGAATCGCCGAGCAGAGACTGATAGCCAAGTTCCGTACCCACGAAGACAGCCTCAACTGTGATCTTGGGTTCATGTCATGCTACATGTGACCCCACCTCACTGCTCCGTATCTGTAAAATCTTCCCTACTGTCCTGTTTGACACCATCACCTTGATAAATTGTTATGATCTCTCAACCTTAATTAGTTAGTACGGTTTTGAATTTGGCATGCGATTCCAGTCATTTAGTGTCTCCAGCACCACCTTATTTTTTAATTGTTTGTAATTATCTCTCTGTCTCACTTAATCGAATTATAAATCATCCTTTCGCTGGTTATTTAGCTGTTGACACTTTATTCACTGTCAAACACTCTTGGTCACCAGCAGAGACTTACCATCTGATACTTCACTCCCACCAGTTGTATGATCTTTTGATCTTTCTGCCCTTGATCTCTCTGCCTATAAACCCTGTGTCTGTGTGCCCTGCTCTCTCACTGCACCTGACGAAGGGGCTGTGCTGTGAAAGCTTGTGACTTCGAACAAACAAGTTGGACTATAACTTGGTGCTGTGTGACTTTGTCCACCTCAGGCCAATACCGGCACCCCCACATTGTGGCTTCCTGTTGCATTCACACCAGTGCGACACTGGTATGAAGTGCTTCATCTATTTGTAGTGTGTATCCCACTGCCTCCTTCCAAAGCCTAACTGTTGCACCAATGGACTTCCTGATCCCTCAGTAATACTAATACCTGTAACCCTTCTGGTAGCTTGTAGCCTGGGTGCAGTTTAAGCTGCTTGATTATTTTTCAGAACACAGATCGGTGCCAGTAAAATAAACCCGCAGCAGGATGAAATGCTCATAACTTAAAATTAAAGAGGGATTTGTCATGCTCTAACATTTTATACAGCCACATATATTCCTTTTGGTTTTCAGTTGTACTTTGGACCTGTCTTTTAGTTACTCTGGAGCTGAAGTGATTAGCCTGTTTTTGAACTGGTTTTGCTTAATCAGCTGGAGGCAGGAAGCACTGTTTGATCACTCCACGTGTGCCTGATACTGTTCTCACTTGATGTGCATATTTGTATCTGTAATACAGATCACTGAACAGTTAAACCATTTCACATCCCTTCAGCTCACCCTGGGTGAGGTCAGTGCAGAGCTGTCTGGGAGCCAAGGACCTCCCCTGTCTGTGTAACACACCCAACACTGCTTTTCAAAACCCGAACCATCAGGGGAGCTTCTGCTATTCGCTTCAGGCCATGTCCAAAAGTCCCTACTGGAGCCAGGAACTTTCAAACAAGTCCCAAACATGTTTCAGAGATGTTTCAATAAATTCTCACTCAAAATATGATAGCAACACTTAACAGGCAGGCAGGGAGTAGAAAGATATGGACCATGTGCAGGGCAAATTCCCTTCCCAGTTTTCCTCTCCACCAATAATATCAATGTTTTATGTCTTTGTCTGCATGTGTGTGTCATGGGAAAGTTGAAAAGAGGTTAGATTCTTAACTCACAGAGTCATATGTTGACAGACATAATATTATTTACCTGTATCTAGAATCTATTTATTTGTAATAAATGGTAATCCTTGTTAAGTTGAGGAACCTGTTGCGTGCTTTCAGTCAACATAGGTCTATCAGACACATAAATTGCGGACTTTGATAAAATCTTTAACTTTGTGGCAACTCCAGGAATAGTGGGGCTTGAGTTCCAGTGTTACCCCAGTGAGACCTGATAGCGTGTTGATTTTAGACAGTAGCTTTTGTTTCAAATTGTCTTTAGCACATTCCCTGAGGAGTTGTTTGTGATTATTATAATGTGGTTTGCTGTCAAGAGTTCACTACTTGCTTCCAGCTTCTATGTACATTTTTTTCACACATTTAACTCTATTAGCATAATATTCAGACCTTACAAGTTTCAGTCTCCCTCCAGCATCTCGGCAGAGTGAGTGAGACAGAATTAATTTAATGGTTGAAGGACAGGTTAATGGAATCATTGGAACTCGCAGCTGGGCTCAGTTATTACACAAATGACAAAAGCCTTCATTCCTACGAGTAACTTTTTTCTTATTTCGACCCAGTGCCTCATGATTGAAGTTCACAAAGTAGATTTAAATGCTGCTTTAATCAACCTTTTCAGGTACACAATTTCAGAGCAGGAAGGACTTGATGCTGGACCTCCTGGTCTGGAGGTAGAGACATTACCACTACTCAATCAGAACCTAAAATCACAAACCACGCTAACGTTTGGTGCCTTAACCATCAATTGCCACTGTTTTAATTTGTTTCTTATTTACTGAGTATAGTTTTTAAATCTGAGGAAGTATTAGCATATAATCAAAATAGTTACGTTACAAAATACAACATGCACAATGTGTTTGCTGAAATTAAACATTTAAAAATACGACAAGTATTTCAGGAAATAAATGGGATAACTATCCCAAAGCTGTCTGTACTGGGCAGCTCCATGTTTGAAACTGCCAAGAAAAACATCGTAATTGCAAATAGGGAAATAGCTTAGTGATTGTTTCAGATAAATTTGGAATAGCTTCAGAATCAACAAGAATTAAAATGTATACTTTCTAAGTTACTAACTCAAGGAATATAATGATAGAGCTCATAGAATCCCTACAGTGTGGAAACAGGTCCTTTGGCCCAACAAGCCCACACTGACCCTCAGAGTGTCCCACCCAGGCCCATTCCCCTGTAACCTACACATCCCTGAACACTGTGAGCAATTTAGCACAGCCAATCCAGCTTGCCTGCACATCTTTCAACTGCAGGAGGAAACCAGAGCACCCAGAAGAAACCCATGCAGACACAGGGAGAATATGCAAACTCCACACAGACGGTCACCCAAGGGTGGAATTGAACCCAGCTCCCAGCTGTTGTGAAACAGCAGTGCTAACCACTGAGCCACTGTGTTACCCTGAATGATGTGTACATTTTGAGATAAAACCTATGTGAGGAATATCATGGATAGCAAGCATGGGGCTGGATGAACACAGCAGGTCAAGCAGCATCATAGGAGCAGGAAAACTTGACGTTTCGGGCCTTCCC
>JAHRHZ010000062.1:948166-979430 GCA_024137785.1 Ginglymostoma cirratum
GCTGTGTTCATCCAGCCCCATGCTTGCTATCTCAGATTGTCCAGCATCTGCAGTACCTTTTATCTCTGAGGAATATCATGGTTGGAATTTACTGGCCTGGGGTGGGATGAGGTGCAGAAACAAAGACGGCTTTTATTATCACATGGTCCTGTGTTATGCCAGATCTTCACTCACCCTTGTACCACGGACAGCCAATTTTACCAGATGTGGGTTGGAAAATGGACGAATAGCTGACAGTTCAACAATACCCCGGATCTAGGGGTGGCACAGTGGCACAGTGGCTAGCACTGCTGCCTCACAGCACCAGAGACCCACGTTTGATTCCAGCCTCAGGCGACTGCCTGTGTGGAGTTTGCACATTCTCCCTGTGTCTGCATGGGTTTCCTCCAGGTGCTCTGGTTTCCCCCACAGTCCAAAGATGTGCAGGTTAGGTTGATTGGCCATGCTAAATTGCCTGTAGTGTTCAGGGAGGTGTGGGTTGTCAGGGGATGTGTCTGGGTGGGATGCTCCAAGGTTCAGTGTGGACTTGTTGGGCCAAAGGGCCTGTTTCCACACTGTAGGGATTCTAAATCCCAAAGTCACTGAACAAACCATTGCCAGGAATTTTCCTGCATTTTTCTGACCTTATAAACATCGTAGAGGCTCAGAGTATGCAGCAGATGGATTGTGAACGAGCTATGAGGCGATACTTTTGAACCAGTCAGCAGGCTGTGACTTTGAAAAGTGCCTCCTTCACATTTGGAGTCACTTCAGACTGTAGAAAGAAAGGATAATTGTACAGATGGCACAGTGGCTCAGTGGTTCGTGTTGCTGCCTCACAGTGCCAGGGACCTGGGTTTGATTCCACCCTCTGGCGACTTTGTGGAGCTCGCACATTCTGGCTGTGTCTGCATGGGTTTCCTGCTGGCTCTGGTTTCTTCCCACTGTCTAAAGGTGTGCAGGTTAGGTGGATTAACCATGCTAAATTGCCTTGCAGTGTTCCAGGGATGTGTTGGCTAGATGGGTTAGCTATTGGAAATGCAAGGTTAACAGGGATAAGGTTGGGGGACTGCTCTTCAGAGGCTCAGTGTGGACTCAATGGGCTGAATGGCCTGCTACCTCATTGTAAGGATTCTATGATTCAATTGTGTGATAATAGCTGCAGCATTTGTGTAAGAGGCTACGTAGTAATGGAACTGTAATTTGATAGAGAAAGACGAGGGCATAACTTTGCCATATTAATAAAGATTTCTAGTTTGCACTGCTATGGTGTTAAGATGCAGGCTGCCAGTGATAGCTATGCATAGATTGGGGCCAAAGTGAAATATCATTAGTGGAAGGGAATCTCCCAAGTCTGTACCACCCACTGGAGGCAAGCAAAGGTTTTTCAGTTGGCCTTCACAAGGGAAGTTTCATTTACGCATGACGCAAGGTCAGTGCCTTCAGACATTGACTCTTCAGGGGAGGCGGAGAGTGGCACAAATGTGTCCATGCAGACACAGCAAGCAGCTGTGCAGTGACCAGGGAAACTCCAGCGTGTTGCAGAAACCAGTGTGTGTGGACAAGAAAAGCGGATGGGCAAGAGGCTGCAGAAAGTTCTGCCTAGCCCCACGTTGCATGGTAGTGGCTCAGCCACGAATCATTGGTTGATTAATGCTCTGGTGCATTAGATAGCCATAGACTAGGTTCGTGAGCCCTACTGGTACCCACGACATTCACCTCTCTCATCAGTCATTAGCAGATTTGTCATCATGCTCAGAGGAAAGCAGGATGTATTTTTATCAGTAGAAAACCCATTGAGAGGAGCTCCCATTCCCTTCAACCTGTCCCTACTGCTCTGCGTACAGTCCTGTGGCTCAGTTCCTGGCAATGAGGTAAAGTACTGTGATTTCTGCCCACCCATCGCTCCAGAGAACTCATGAATGAGATCATGCTATAGTCTATCCTACCTTTTCAATCAGATAATTATCTCAAAATATTTCAGTTGGATTGTACCTTTATCTACACTTGGGAATGCAAAATTGTGTTTATAATTTAACTCTTTCGAGCAAATCTATTCTTGACCCAAACCAAGACCAAACATTTTGTTTTAAGTGTCAGTGTATCAATTCAATGCACTCCATTAAGCATGGTCTAGTTAAAGTTTTATACATGGCAGCAAAAAGTCTGCCTCTTTGTATGGCATCCCTCTTGAGATGAGGGCTGAAAAACAAAGGGTGAAATGTTATTAGGGGTGGACAGGAGTGTGAAGTGATCAGATCAGCCATGATCTCACTGAATGAAGGAATAGGTCAGGGGCCTGGGTGGCCAAGTCCTGCTCCTAATTCAGATGTATGTTTGTATTTGATTAGCATTTCATTTTTTTTTCTGTTCCTGCCCTGTCCTGATTCGCTGTGGAAGTTGAGGATTTGGTCAGTGTTTAATGTATGACCAACAGGGAGTTCCAAACCTCAGGATACAGGAAAGCAACCCAAGCTGACCAAGTCCTCAACTTTCACAGCGACCACCACAACATCCACAAACAAAGCTGTGTTAGGACACTATTTAAAAGGGCCACCACACACAGCAACATGCCAGAACTACACAGGAAAGACGAAGAGCACCTATACAAAATCTTCGCTATGAATGGATATCCCCGCAACTTCATCCACAGATGCCTACATGACAGACAACAGGAGGACACAGTACGCTCTAACACACTGGCCACACTGCCCTACATCAAGACTTATCAGAACTGACAAGGATACTCCTACGACCACGAGGAATCATTGTCACAAACCCACAGCCACTCTATGAAAAACACTCACAAGGATTAAAGACCCCATTCCCATAACATGCAGAACTAATGTAGTTTACAAAATACCATGCAACGACTGGCACAAGCATTACATTGGACAGACAGGAAGGAAACTTGTCATCAGAATACATGAACACCAACTAGCAGCAAAACGATACGACAAACTTTCGTTAATATCAGTACACTTGAACAATGAAGGCCATCAGTTTAACTGGGATAAAGTAACCATAGTAGCCCAAGACAAACATAGACATGCGTGGGAATTCCTAGAGGCATGGTTCTCAACCCATGATGCAATCACCAAACACACAGAATTGGACCCCATATACAAACCCATACAGATCACAACCAGAAATGATGCTACTCACTACAACGGACCAAACAGTATAAATTCCAAGTGGAGTAGAACAACATCGCTTCATCGGAGGCCTCACTGATAATGTTACCTAACATGGTGACGAAACATCTGAACGAGAACAAGCCAGCTCAGCGAGCAAGTCAACAACCTCACCCACAACCTGAGTTATAAATCTTTGCTAAAACCTTAAATATAGGCCGGTTCATCTGACTTCAGTCGTTGGTAAGAATTTAGAGTCCATTAGGAAAGATGTGATTGCAGAGATATTGGAAGTGCGTAGTAAAATAGGGCTGAGTCAGCGCGGTTTTGTCAAGGGGAGGTCGTGCCTGAGCAATCTATTTGAATTCTTTAAGGAGGTAATGAGCAATGAGACAAAGGAGAGCCAGTGGACATGATCTGTTTGCATTTTCAGAAGGCCTGTGACAAGATGCCGCACAGGAGGCTGCTAAATAAGAAAAGAGCCCATGGTGTCAGGGCCAAGGTACTGGCATGAATAGAGAATTGACTGACTGCAAAAAGCAGAGAGTGGGGAGAAAGGGAATATTTTCAGGATGGGAGCCGATGACTAGGGGAGTTCTGCAGGGGTCCATATCGGGACCACAACTATTCACATTATACATTAAGGATCTTTACGAAGGAACTGAGGGCATTATATCAACAAAGAAATGAAATCGCACAGACCACCTGACAATGACTGTGGCACATGAAGAGACCAGGCAGACACAGCCTTGTCAACCCTGCAAAGTTCTTCTTACTAATATCCGGAAATTAGCGCTAAAATTGGAGGAGCTTGACACAGACTAGTCAAGCAACAGCCTGACATAGCCATACTCATGGACTCGTACCTTACAGACAACATCCCAGACACCACCATCACCATGCCTGGATATGTCCTGTCCCAAAGTGGTATTCAGTCAAGAGGGAGTTGCCCTGGGAGTCCTCAACATTGATTCAAGACCCCATGAAGTCTCGTGCCTTCAGGTTAAACATGGGCAAGGAAACCTCCTGCTGATTATCATGTACCGTCCTTCCTCAGCTATGAATCAATACTCTTCCATTTTGAACAACACGTGGAGGAAGCACTGAGGGTGACAAAGGCACAAAATACACTCTAGGTGGGGTTCTTGATGACAACCACCAGAAGTGTTCGTCATTAGCACTACTGATCAATCTAGTTGCATCCTAAGGATCACAGCTGTTAGACTGGGTGGGAAACAATGAGGGAAGAACATATTTGACCTTATCCTTACCAATCTGCCAGCTGCAGTTGCATCTGTCCATGACAGTATCGGTAAGCGTGACCATCGCACAGTCCTTGTGGAGACAAAATCTTGCCTTCACATTGTAAATAACTTCCATCGTGTTGTGTGGCACTATCATCGTGCTAAATGGGACAGACTTCGCACAGATCGAGCAACTCAAGACTGGGCATCCATGAGGTGCTGTGGGACATCAACAGCAGAATTGCACAATCTGTAACCTCATGGCCCGGCATATCACCAACTCAGCTATTACCATCAAGCCAGGGGATCAGCCCTGGTTCAATGGAGAGGACAGGAGGACATGCCAGGAGCAGCACCAGGCATACATAAACAACAAGGTGTCAACCTGGTGACGCTACCAAACAAGACTGCTTGCATAAGCAACAAGTGATAGACAGAGCTAAGTGATCCCACAACCAACAGATCAGATTTAAGATCTGCAGTCCTGCCACACCCAGTTGTGAATGGTGATAGACAATTAAGATCCTTAGACTGCCCCTAACAAACCCACGACCATTTTCATTTGGAAGTGCAAGGGCAGCAGATACATGGGAACACCATTGTCTGCAAGTTCCCCTCCAAGCCGATCACCATCCTGGCATGGAAATATATCGCTGTTCCTTCATTGTCGCTGGATCAACATTCTGGAATTCCCTCCCTAAGGGCATTGTGGGTCAACCTACAGCACATGGATTGCTGCAGTTCGAGAAGGCAGCTCACCAGTACCTTTGCAAGGGCAACTAGGGACAGGCAATAAATGCTGGCCAGCCAGTGATGCCCACATTGCATGAATGAATAAAAAAAATGTGAATGATCCCATGGCACTGGTTCTAGGGGATCGCGTGAGCTTTCCTTGATGTCCTGGTCACCATCACTGAAATGGATTACCTCGTCATGATCACTTTTTGTGGGAGTGTGCAGAGTTTTGCTGTGTGTGTTGTACTCTGTATCAGTGACTGCGCACTACAAATGGGGGTCGGTTAGCTCAGTCGGCTGGACAGTTGGTTTGCATTGCAGTGTGGTGCCAACAGCGTGGGTAATTTCTGCACCAACGGAGGTTCCCATGAAGGGCTATCTTTCTGAACCTTCTCCCCCATCTTAGGCATGGTGACCCTCAGGTTAAACTGCCACCAGTCACCTCTCTCTAATGACGGAGCAGCCTTATGATCAATACCATTACACTTCAAGTCGACCTTGTGTGTTGGAAAGAGCTTTGAGGATATTGTGAGGTGATATAAATGTATTCATTCTTACTTTCTTTCCTTTTCTTTCTAATTTGTCTCCCTGGAAAGCCTGGGCAGCTCAGGATGGACAATGAATGCAGGCCCAGCCAGCAATATTCCCACCTGTTAGTGAAAATAAAGAAATGGCTTAGTGTCAATTGTTTGGGGGAAAGAGAGTTCAAAATTGCTTTTGTGCTGTGTATGAATGAATGCTTCCTAACAGTTCTGTAAATGAGGTAAGCAATTCAAGGACACCTGCACACAGATGCATACACACACACACACGTGCACACACAAAACAGACACAAACACATGCACACACACACACACACACACAAAACACACAAGCAAGCACAAAACACACACAGACACGCATACACACACATGCACATGCACTCAAATACACTCAAAATACATAAGCATGCACAAAACGCACACACGTGTGCACACAAAACACGCAGACACACACGCGCACACACACGCGCACTCTCACACACACACACACACACACACTCTCACTCACTCTAAATTCTACCCAATTGAATCATTTATTTGTCTTAAATATTTCAATTGAATTATCCCTTCTCTTTATCTCCTCAAGCAATTCCAAAACTGTTGTTATAATTTAACCCTTTTAGCCTGGATATTTTACTGAAAAATTTACAATGGACCCTTTCCAAGGCCAAGATTTCCCTCTTCGAAGTCAGTGCTGAGTGCAGTGCTGGAAATATGACTTAATTGGAGTTTTACACATCTGCACCATAACTTAACACCCCTTTGTGTTGTAACTCTCTTGAGATTTGGGTTAACATTGCATGAGCTTTTTAATTTTTTTGGTACCTGTCCACTCGTGTTTAGCTAGTAGACAGATTGCTGGTCTCTCAGGGAATCATGGGATATGGGGAGCAGACAGCAAAGTGGAGTTGAGGTTAAAGATCAGCCATGACTATATTGAATGGCGGAGCAGACCCAGAAGGCCATCTGTTCCACTCTGCTCTTAATTCATGTGTTCTGTCCTTGGATCCTGATGCATAATTTCAAGTTTCAAACCGGTCAGTAAAAACTCTGATCTTTCTACCACCCTGGAGGTACATCTCCCTGCCAATAGCGCTGCTGTAGTGTCTCAACTTAGTTTATTTCTTTCCTGCAGATCGAGACAACCCCCCGCTTGCACCAAACAACCATTTCCCTTCTTTTAAAAATTGACTTTTAACTACAGACAATAACGTGGAATTGATGTTTTATATAAAAAGAATAAACACCTTCACAAAATGTTGACTGAGTTATAACTCGGCCAGTTGTGGTCCTGTGAGTTTTTATATATATTCCTATATTCATTTGTTGGATGTGAGCGTCGCTAGCTGAGCCAGCATTTCTTGCCCATCCCTAGTTGCCCTTGAGAAGGTGGTGGTGAGCTGCCTTTTTGAACCTCATGGTTTAATGGAGATGGTCATATAGTGGTGACATCACTGGCTCAGTAATCCAGAGCCCATGCTCGTGTCAGCAGGGCTCTGGATTCAAAACCCTCTTTGTTCTTTCATGGGATGTGGGAGCCACCAGCAAGGCCAGCATTTGTAGTCCTTCCTCAAATGTTCTTGAACAGTGTGACTGGGGCCAATTCACAGGCAGTTCAGAGTGAACCACATTGCTGTGGGTCTGGAGTCATATGTAGGCCAGACCAAGTAAGGACAACAGCTTTCCTTCCCTAAACAACATTAGTGAACCAGATGTGTTTTTAGGAAAATACTGGCAAATAGGACTAGATTAATTTAGGATATCTGGTTGGCATGGACAAGTTAGACCGAAGGGTCTGTTCCTGTGCCTTACAACACTGTGACTGAATGACTTGCATCTGTGCCATATATCCCAGGGACTTTATCTTTTATTTTAAAATGCCGTTGTCCAATTTGTTGAGCATGTATCTTAATTTTTGATGGAAACAAACTATTCAGCGAGGAATTGAATATAAATGTTCAGCACTGAGGTGGGAAAGAATGTTCTAATTCCTCCTCCTACACCTGTTCCCAAACATGTCCAACTATTCATTGTTATGGAATTGAGTTTGTTTGTGTCTTTAATCAAACCTGATTGCTTTGTACGTAATCATCAAATTGTCCTTGCCTTGGTTGTGGCGGCTCACTTGATAGTGTTTTGCCTTCTGACTCATAAATCTCCAAGTCTGTGTCCAAGGATGAAGGCCCAAACAGCGACACTCCATTGCCAAAGGTGCTGCCTTCTGCCATCTAATGCCAAGGCCCCATACTCCTGCTCAGTTTAAAGTAAAATATCCCACGGTACTGTTTTGAAGAACAGGCGAGTAGTGCCTGGTAAGCTGGCCAATATTTATCCCTCAATGAAGACATTTAGATAGATACATGAATAAGAAAGGTTTGGAGGGATACGGGCCACGAGCAGGCAGGTGGGACTAGTTTAGTTTGGCTTTATGTCTCGCATGGACTGGTTGGACCGAAGGGTCTTGTTTCCATGCTGTATGGCTCTATGTGTCATTTCCATATTGCTGTTCATGGGTGCTTGCTGTACCCAGCTTTCCTTCATTGTGACAATGACTATACTTCGAAAATACTTCAGTGGCTTTTAAAGCAACTTAGAGGCATCTGGTAATTGTAAAAAGTGTTATATAAATACACGCTTTTCTTTTCCTTTCATGTAATTTGCTAACACAGCTCCCTGAGATCACATACGAGAGTAACTGTAATATATAATGCTTCTCCCTTCAGCACAGAGGCTTGATGTTATATCAGGAATGGAATGCCGGGAACCATTCCATCAAAACTAACAGGACTTTTTATAAGGTCATGTCCAGAGAACTTGGGTTTGGGGGTTGGGGGGCAGAGGTGGGTTTATTTTTACTAAACATTACCATTCATGGAATCTTTCAGACCAAAATATTGACTCGATGAATGTATAATTCATCCAAGAGTATCATTCCAAAGTATCATCACTTTCGATCTCTATTACACAGGATTCCCTGTACAAATATTATTTTGATCTTGGAACACTTTTGTGATGAAAATAACTTTGTGTTCACTGGAATTCAAGTAGATTTGAATGAAAAGGAAATCCAGTACTCACTGGGTTAATGGCCCCCATTTTGATCTCATAACATTTTGGAATTCCACGGTTGTTTTTGTAATAGTGTAGGCAAATAAAGAGAGGAACTTTGCACCCCTGATTGGCTTATGTTGCTTCATGGATATTGTGGAGTGGTGCCTGGGAACTGATTTCTGCTCCTGCTTGGAGCAGACTGCAGGATTGTCTTTGTCAGGCATTGTTCACTATGTACAGTGCCTGAGGGCTTGCTCACTGGGCAGGGTTATGCATTGCTTCTCATTTGAAACAAATGAACAGAAAGGAGCCTTTCTGAACAAAGCTGTCTGATCTAGCTGCTTGGAATTAATGGGATGTTATGCATGAGTACGTGAGCCTTTCAACTGGGAAGCAATAGGACTGGGTGTCTTGTAATATTAGGAAGCTCCCAAGGGCTGAAAGCACAAGATTCTGTGTGTTAGGCCACAGCTGAAGGCTGGACCAGATGTTTTGGTGAGAGGAAGAAGGAAAAGCCCTTTATCACAATTTCTTTTTGATAAATATGTCAAGGCAGTGTGCCGAATCAGCACATATGGCATGAGCCAAGCAGTGACTTATTATTTTGGAAGAGACGAAGACTGGTGGAGTTTAGAAGCAAAACAGCACAGGGACTTTGCATTTGGCATTCTGAGAGAGGCAAGAGGTGAGCACGGGGGAAGATCTGGTCAGATGGTGCCAATGAGGTTTGTTTGTGGGTAGTAACGCAGAAAGAGTATGCTGAAAACCCAGGACACAAAGACTCTTCAACCTGCTGCTGATGTGCTGTGTGCTCCTTCTTTGACTGCACACCTGCTGGAAGACCGCTGGAGGTAAGGCAATATTTTTGTTGCTTTTCGTTTGAATTGAAATAAATTTCCGAGTGTTTCTTTTTACTATATAAATAATTGAAATAAATTCCTGAGTATTTCTCTTTACAAGCAGCCAAGGTGTACTGTTATTTAATTAGTAATGAATACATAAATTATTTTCCATTTAGCTTTTTAATTCAGAGAAGTATTACAGTGCTCACCCTTTCATTGTTAATCATGGAAGCTGGGTTTTCAGCTCCTCAAAGAGCCTGTTGTTGTATCCTTTTCTCTACAGTGTTACTTAGTTGTTTGCTTCGAGCAATAGCAAGCAGTAAAATTTCAGTTCCAGTCTGCAAATGACTTTCATGCAATTTGTAACTTCACTGTTGTTGCTGCTTGCTTCACTCTTACAAATTGTAAGAGTAATCTCTTGTGGTTAGATTCTTCAGTTGACCATTAACCTAGTTAGGTTTTAAACTTCAGAGTTGATTGAGTTGTCTGTATCTTTGATTTGAGTGCTGTATAGTGCCTGAAGGCATGTTCATTACAACAGCTTGATCACCTATCAAAAATATTTTTAAAGTTTTAGGCAAAGTTTTTATGTTCTCTAGTCCTTAAGGCAACAGGGATCAAAACAAAATCATTACATATGTTTTTGTAGCTTCCAGTAGTTTATATCAATTTAATAATCCTTTTTTTCTCGTAGCGTCTAAGTTGTGGAATTTTAATTAAAGAGACAATAAACTGTGCATATTGGAATGGCAACAATCTGGAAAGATCATTTTAACATAAGGCTGCTCGTGTTTCAGGAAAACAGGTTTGTTTAGGTTGAGCTCAAAACAGCGACCGATGGGTAGGAAATGCTCTCAATCATTGAGCAAAGACGTCATCAGATCTGAGAAGTTGTGACCAGATGAGTGCATTACTTTTGATGCATTCAGCATTTGTGTTGTGATAGTTATTACACCAGAAAAGAAAAAGAAAGATATCAAGCCAGCAAACATCCCCAGTCTCCAGATTATGCAGAGGCTGGACCCCTCCAAAAAAGCTTCTCAAATCCTTAAATGGAGTTAAGTCTGAATCAACTTCATCTTATTAACCTTAACTTTTAACCAGGAAATGTTTGAAGGAATAAAATCTTCTTTTTATTCATTCATGGGATGTAGATGACATTGGCTAGACTAACGTTTATTGCCCATCCCTAATTGCCCAGAGGGCAGTTAAGAGTTGACCACATTGCCACGGGTCTGGAGTCATACGTAGGCCAGACCAGGTAAAGATGGCAGATTTTCTTCTCTAAAGGGCCTCAGTGAACCAGATGGATATTTCCAACAGTTGGCAATGGATTCATGGTCATCATTAGAGTCTTAATTTCATCTGCCGCGGAGGGATTCAAACCTGGGTTCACAGAGCATTACCTGGGTCTTTGGATTAACAGTCCAGTGACAATACCACTAAACCATCACCTCGACTCAAATGGCAGCCTGAGGATAATTCCTACACATTACTTTCCACTCACTTTTCTTGGAAGAATTGCATGCCTGCAGTCACAGAGTTAAGACACTGTGATAGGACGGCAAGAGATAAAAGGTACTGCAGATGCTGGAGAATCCGAGATAACAAGCATGGGGCTGGATGAACACAGCAGGTCAAGCAGCATCATAGGAGCAGGAAAACTTGACGTTTCGGGCCTAAACCCTTCATCAGAAAAATTTTTTGACCTGCTGTGTTCATCCAGCCCCATGCTTGTTATCTGTGATAGGACGGCAACATTTGGGCAGAGAACAATAGTGCTAACATTTTGAGTCTGAGAAGACTTCTAAACGGAAGAGATTTGGGAGGTCTTTCTATCTCTTCTCAGTTCTGAAGAAGAGGCATATTACACTTGAAAGGTTAACCCTGTTTCTCTCTCCACAGAAAGTGCCAGACCTGCTGAGTTTATCCAACATTTTTTGGCTCCATTTCAGATTTCCAGCACCAGCAGTGTTTTGCATTTATGCTCCAAGACATTTTCCTTTCGTGCATAGCGTAGACACCTGATGAAACTATCCTGAAATGTATTTACCTAAGACTGCACCTTACTTTGGCTAGGATTTGCACTGTCATTTGGTCACAACACAACGAGTAACCTCTGATTAAAGGCAAGACTTTGAACCTTCTAAACAATACTCAACAGATCTTTGACATAAAAATGGCATGTGTGTAGTATTTGAGATATTATTGGCTTTGCGAAATATATTAGGGCATAAAGGGAAGGACCCCACTGTTTTTACTGACCTGATCATCCACTCAGTAATGAATTGTGCTCAAACAAAAACAGAAATGTCTGGAGAAACTCAGCAGGTCAGGCAGCATCGTGGAGAGAAGGCAGAGTTAACATTTTGGGTCCAGTGACCTTTCTTCAGAACTGATTGTTGCTAGGAAAGGGTGTATATCTGCTGAAGAGTGAAGTTCTTGATGACATGGGGTGGGGTGCGTGAAGGAGTACATGATAGCTGGAGGTGAAGTCCAGAGAGAGACAGCTATAGTTGGACATGAAAGGAATAGGTAAAGGTCAGTCTGTGAGAATGAATAGCTGCTAATGGGGATCATTATTGGCTGACAGTGGGTTGGTTTGTATTAGCAGCCCATGTGATGACAAGCCCTGGAGTGTTGGGGTGGCTAAAGGACATGGGAGAAGCTTCTCAGGCCCTAAAATTATTGAACTCGATATTGACTTCAGAAGGCTGCAGGGTCCCTAAGCAGAAACTGAGATGCTATTCTTTCAACTTGCACTGAGTTTTGCTGGAGTGCTGCAGTAAGCCTGAGACAGGAATGTTGGCCAGGGGACACAGCGGCAGGCAACAGGAAGCTCAGCGTCATTTATGAATGGAGAAAGTAGGTATTCTGTGAAGCTGAGACAGTGGGATAGAGATAGAGACTGTGAAGCAGTCAAAAACAAAGTTGCTGGAAAAGCTCAGCAGGTCTGGCAGCATCTGTGGAGGAGAAAACAGAGTTAATGTTTCGGGTCCGGTGACCCTTCCTCAGACCCTTCCTGTGAAGCAGTCACTTGGTCTACATTTTGTCTCCCTGATGTAGAGGAGATCACACCACAACCAGGCATGATCTGTGCTCCATGATCTGTTCTGAGGGATGCAAACCGAGACAAACATCAAGTGTATCTGGAGGACCATCACTCAGTGAATAAGCCTCTTTGGTCTGCCTGAGACTGACTGGTTTTCTGGTGCAAAGAGCTGTCCTCGACCAAGCATTATAGACTAGCGCATTCCAAGGTCCAGCACTTGGTACGAAGGGGGTGAACTGAAGTTTGGGGTCGCTGTCGCAGAGAGGAAGTGGGATAGGTGGCTGTCTGGGATTTTTTAGTCACAGTACACTGTGAGGCTACAAGCTGCAATAACCCTTGGGCCGTGCATTGAAGAGTGTCAAAAATGCCATGAGGTACTTCAAAGGAAAATATATTTCTATGGCAACTTTATCTCGAGGACACTCTTTGTAATTTGAATTTTTTTTGATTTATTTGTGAGATGTGGGGTTTGCTGGCTAAGCCAGCATTTATTGCCTGCCGCTAGTTACCCTGAGCGGGTGGTGGTGAGCTGCTGCCTTCTTGAACCGCTGCAGTCCATTTGGTGTGATTTGACCTACAATGCCTTCAGGGAGGGAATTCCAGGATTTTGATCCAGTGACAGTGAAGGAACGGCGATATATTTCCAAGTCAGGGTGGTGAGTGATTTGGGGAGGAACTTGAAGGTGATGGTGTTCCCGTGTATCTCTTGCCCACACTCCTCGACATGGAAGCGGTTATGAGTTTGGAACGTGCTGTCTGAGGAGCCTTGGTGCATTGCATCATCTGCTACTGAGTGTTGGTGATGGCAGTGAATGGGGTCATTCAAGCTGGCTGCTTGATCCTGGCTGATGCCTAGCTTCTTCTGTGTTGTCGGAGCTGCACACATTCAGAGAAGTGGGCCATACATCATTCAGAATTGAATTTTGCCTTTAATTATCCAACCAGCAGAATACAAATGTAAATCTTCCATTGAGTGGCCTTGGACGTTATCTACATGGTACCTATGGCCCAGCACTTGCCTCAGGACAGTTGTCCATTTACAGTGTGTTTTTTCCTGTCTGTCCTCGACCTTTACACAAATCATAATAGGGAGATACCAGTGTTGAACTGGGGTGGGCAAAGTCAGAAGTCACACGACACCAGGTAGATTTGAAATCCCAAGCTTTTGGAGCTCTGCTCATTCCGTTTGACTGTATATCATGCAGAATATCAGGTGAAGCAGAGAGAGGTGCACAGGCACAGAATATATTATTGGAGAGGCCTGTATATTCTGTGCCTGTGCACCTCTCCCTACTTCACCTGACGAAGGAGCAGCGCTTCAAAAACTTGTGATTTATAAGAAACCTATTGTACTATAACCTGGTGTCATGTGGCTTCTACCTTTTCATTCTGATCATAGACGAGACATTTTCACTAGAAAATCTACAGTTGCCCTAAGCATGAGGCCTGGATTGCTGTTAAAATCATACAATACATTGCAGAATTGTTACACCCAGAAAGAGGCCATTCAGCCTATTTAGCCTGCACCAGCTCTTCAAATAAGATCATTACCTAGTGCCAGTCTCCTGCAGTTTCCCCATACCCATGCAGACTACTTCTATCCAAATAATTATCCAATGCCCCTCTTGAATGCCTCAATTCAACCTGTCTCCACCACATTTCCAGGCAGAACATACCAGACCCTAACTACCGAGTGAAAAAGTTTCTCTTTACATCACCGTGTTTCACATCACTTTAAATCTCTTCTCTCGTAATCTTGTTCCTTTTATGAGCGGCAACATTTCCACTCTATCTATTCTATCCAGCCTGCCCATGATTTTAAAACCTCTACCAAATCTCCTCTCAGCCTTCTTCTCCGCAAGGAGAACAGCCCCAACTTTTTCAATCTGTACTCATCACAGAAGTTTCCCATTCCTGGAACCATTCTTGTGTTTATTGTGTTCATTCATGATGTCATTTTGGAAGGGATTTTAAACCAAAGGGCCTTTGCCAGTTTTGTTGGTTCAGTCTGAACTTAAAGATCCTGTGACATTACTTGCTCAGGGATCCCGAAACAGCGCCTCTCCCTCTACAAATTTCAGCAAGACTGTTTCGTTCACCATTCATCTTGCAGTCCTTGTGGGACTGTGGTTTATGGACAATGAACAATATTGAAACACATAAAACAGAAGCAAGAGTAGGCCATTTGGCTGTTCGAGTCTGCTCCACCATTCATGGTTGATCATCTAACTCAGTCCCCTCTCCCTGCTTTTGCCACATACCCTTCGGTCCCTTTAGACCTTAGAACTAAATCTAACTCCATTTTGAAAACATTCAATGTTTTGGCGTCCACCACTTTCTGTGGCAGAAAATTCTACAGGCTCACCGCTCTCTGGGTGAAGAAATTTCTCCTCATTTCAGGCCTAAATGGCCTACCCTGTATCCTTGCAGTGTGAGCCCTGGTTCTGGACTCCCAATTGTTGGCAACTTCCCTGAGGAAGTGTCACTGGACTAGGAATGTTAACTCTGATTTTTCTTCACAGATGCTGCCAGCCCTGCTGAGCTTTTCCAGCAACATCTGTTTTTATTCCATTTACCCTGTCTGGTCCTGTTTGAACTTTACAAGTTTCTTTGTGATTTCTCCCTCATTCTTGTAAACCCCAATTAATATAGACCTTACTGAACCAGTCTTTCTTCATATCAACACAACTAATGTTATCTGTAATGCAATAAATGTTTCCAAGATGTTTCGTACGGACATAAGGAAATATTGGAGCAGATGTCTTAAAGCTTGGTCGAAGAGGTGGGTCTCAATGAGTGATTTAAAGAAGGAAATTGAGTTAAGTGGTAGAGTTATAAGGAGAAGCTAGATAGACTGGGACTTTTTCTCTGGAGTGAAGGAGTTTGAGGGCTGACCTTTTGGAGGTTTATAAAATCACGAGGGGCAGAGATAAGGTGAATAGAAAAAGTCTTTTCCCTAGGGTAGGGGAGTCCGAAACCAGAGGACATAGTTAGAAAGATTTAAAAGGGACCTAAGGGGCAACTTTTTCATGCAGAGGTTGGAGCTGAGTCCATGAAAAGATCAGCCATGATCTTATTGAGTGGCAGAGCAGACTCCTGCTGTTATTTCTTATATTCTTATGAATTTTAAACGTGTGGTGTTGCTTACCGGGGGATAAGAATGGGCTAGCAAGAACAGGATGACGGGGCAAGTGTGGGTGATTGGCAGCCGTTTTGGACGGTTTGCTGCATTAGGGAGGATAGAATATGGGAGGGTGGCCAGGAATTCATTAGAATAGTCAACGTATTGCCACACTTCCCTACAACAGAATGGTCGAACCGGTTCATATTCAGTCACTGTCCGTAATATAAAAACCAAAAGAACTGCAGATGCTGTAAATCAGGATCAAAAACAGAAGCCGCTGGAAAAGCTCAGCAGGTTTGGCAGCATCTGTGAAGGGAGAAAACAGAGTTAACTTTTCGGGTCCGTGATATGCTTTGTGACTGTTTCTCAGAGGTATAATGAGGTTATGCCTTGATAGCCCTGAAGCAAAATGTACTTCAATTTTGACCTTAGTTCATTTGGTGCAGAGCAGAGAAATTTGGTGCAGAAAACAGGAAGAACAGCCACAGAGCAAGACCATTCTTAATTTGAAAAAAATCTAAATTTTAAAATTTTATTTCATTTATTTTTAATTGTTCTTATTTAATCAACAGTTTGCAGGATCCCTATTGGGAGCAATAGATTGCAATTTTCTTCATTGCTCGCAAAGCAAAATGTGAATGTCATTAAAGCGGATTATCATTTGTGCAAGATGCCATTGCAACATTAATTTTGATGCCAAACAGAAAAGAAATTGAACAACTTTTCAAACTGACACTGGCCCTTCAATATTTATGTATAAGGTTTAATATTGCATGAATTCCCTGGGGCAGGGTGAAATATCTGAAGAAGAAGCCAAAATTGGATAATGGGCTAAATGATTGTACAAAAGATTCTTTGTATTGTTTCAAATCCTCACACTAATTACATTCAGCGTGAACAGCTGTCACAGGCTGAGAAAAGGAAATTCAGTTTTTTTTTAATCATTCACTTGTGGAATGTAAGTGTCTCCAGCATTTATTGCCTGTGCCCAGTTGCCTTTGAGCAGTCGGTGATGAGCTATTTTCTTGAACTGCTGCAGCCCATGTTGACCCACAGTGGTGTTAGGGAGAAAATTCCAGAGTTTTGACCAGTGACATTGAAGGAACAGTGATACATCTTCAAATCAGGATGGTGAGTGACCTGGAGAGAAATTGCAGGTGGTGGTGTTCATATGTATCTGCTGCCCTTGTCTTTCGAGATTGAAGTGGTCGTAAGTTTGGAAAGTGCCAAGGATCTTTGGTGAATTTCTGCAGTGCATCTTGTAGATAGTACACGCTGCTTCCACTAAGCTAATATTGTTTTATTGATTTTCTAGATGATGTTAACAGCGGTTAATAAATAATTAATTAATTCACTGGAAAATAGCAACTGTTGGTATTGTCACTGAAATTTGACTGATGTGCTTTGTTGATTTTACTTACAGAATATATTGTTATGTTTTATCTAACAGGGGCAGTAAACATTATTGATAAAACATGGTGACCATGCTCCCCTGTCTATATTACCAACACCAATTACCTGCTCATTGTCAAATTTTGGTTTATGGGAGATTGCTGTGCACAAATTGGTTTCTGCATTTCCGGCATTACAATTAGGACTACACAGTTAAAGTACTGAATTAGCTGTCAAGCATTTTGTAATAGCCTGACGTTGTGAAAGAAATGGTAGAAATGCAAAAATTTTCTTTGATCTAAAATTCATGCACTGAAAATTTATGTGCCATGAGTGGATTTGGTCAATTCTACACGGAAAAATGAACAACAAAAAATTCTTTTGCTATTAAGAACCTGACTTCATGTCTGCAGTATGAACAATGACCAAGGCAAGAATGTGCTGTTTAAGCCATCCCATATCCTTAAGGATTAGTCCGAACAGAAGACTGTAAATTGGCATAATGCTGTTCCTTCAAAAATAAAAGGCTTCTGGCTACTTTTAAAATTAATTCTTTGCCTGTAGTTGTTACTGGTATAATTGAATATCTCTCTCTGATGATCTGAAATTAAATGATATATATTATGTAATAATATTCCTCATCCAGTTAAACATGATGTGTCTCGAATCACGTCTCATTGTGACCACACAAGATGTAGGTGTACTGACTATTCACCATTAACCCAACAGTATAGTCTTAAATCTGAGATTCTGTAACCTCATAATCTCAATACGAAGTAATAATTTTCAATTTAAATTTCTTTAGTTCAAGGGTGACAGCGAGGCAACATGCAGGGAGCAAACAAAGTTGTTGCTTACATAAAATCTGGATGTAAAATGATTCACTACAACGAATTCACTCAACTTTATCAAATTGTGTAAAATGCTGTACCTTAACCATCACTGGGTCAAAATCTTGGCACTGCCCTTCTAGCAGCACTCTTGGTGTACCTACAGCACATGAATTGCAGCTCATCACCACCTTTCGGCAGAGCAATAAAGGATGGGTAATAAGTGGCCACAACCCTTGAATGAAATTTTTAAAAACCTGTTTAATTTGTTCGTTTATTTTCCTGTCTAGTCTTTATTCTAATCACAATGCCTCTTTAAGTCTAATTTAATCTATTGTGAATCATCACTTCTTCATTCAAATTTCCATTGATGTTTACAATGGAATTCTTCATTACCATTACTTTGTGATACACACCTGTCGGATTGAAGTGCTGACAAAATCTCCACTAACGGCAGTTCCAATCATTGCAAAACTACCTCCTTTGTTGTGGTTTTATTGCACGATGGTTCACCTTGAATGTTGTACTGAGGAAACTGTATCCTATTGAAGGAGAGGCACAGCTGTTGGCAGCTTATGTGCGTATTGTCTGATCCCACTGCCAAACTGGATTGATTGCAGTACAGTGTAAACGTGCATCTCAGTACATTTCCAGCAGCTCCTCCGATCAGTTTCAATGTGCTTGTCAGCACCTTTCTGAAGACAGCGGGGTGTGTCAGGGTATCAGGACTGGCTGGCACAGGAGGGGGCGAAGGGGCACCAATGATCAGTAACTGGCTCAAGAGAAAGAATGATAACCAGGGAGACAGACGAATACCAGAGTGCTCATTAAAAAAGTTGTCATAGTAATCAATAAGCTATTTGTCATAGCCCAATGGAAATCCCATGAACACATTGTTTAGAACGAATTCTCCACCACAATTGGCAGCATTTCCTGTAGTCCACCAATTTTATATTATCAAATCTTATAGATACAGCTTTATGTGAGTATGTCAGTTCTGTGCTGAAACTTACACAGTTTTAGTCTTAAAGAATATTCAGACACAGAACATCATTTAACACATTCAAACAGCTTGCATTCTTTGCTGTTTATACCCTCTGCTGATGACCCACCTGCAGTTTTGCTTGCCTAGCAACAGGGTGGAAACCTCAGAAGGACAAAATCTATTGTAAGCTGGATGTAAGTTTGGTTCCTTATTGTGCTTAGACCCTCTGATTGAGATTTTCATAATAACCATATGTTATACCAACTGTGAAAATTCTGTATAACAAGCTGTGAATGTTGTTAAAACAAAAAAGCTGCAGAATAACAGCAACATTGGTGAGTATCTGATTACAACTTGTTTGACCTTGTAATCTTTATTGCCTTAAAATCTCCTCCTCCTTTCGAATACCATAGGCCCTGAGCTAGTATTTTGGAATGTGGTATTGTTTTTCCATTCATTACACATAGACTTTTAGTGTTGAACAAGATACAGAAATCCTCTTATCGTATGTGGTAATCCTTACCCTTATAATCTTTCATATTTGTCACCCGTGTTTAAATGAATACCTGCACCCTTTCAGGTTCCCATGAATATTCCGAACAAAGGACTGTCTCTAAGCTTGAATGTCAGTCATTTCAAACAGCACCCTTCATGACTAAAAAAGCTGCAGATTTTGCTATACCAATTAATTTAGCTTTCAAACCAAACTTAGGGATTTTCTGCGTTTAGCATCATTCCTGTTGGTACAGTTGCACTCTGCAAATGGATTATGAGTGAAGTTTCAAATATTTTTAAAATTGATTACTGGTTCCACTTAAATTATAATAATTTACTGTGAATTTGCTGTATGTAAAGATGATTTTGATAATCCTTTGGAAGTTATAGGTATTTACTGATGGATGTCAGTGAGATGGATGTGCCTATTTAAAAGATTTAAACATCACTCCATTCTTGAACAAGGGTGGAGATATCCTATGCCCACCATCAACCTTAATAACAATCAGCCAATCTTATGACCGCTCTCAGTGCTTCTCC
Source organism: Ginglymostoma cirratum (assembly GCA_024137785.1). Lineage (NCBI taxonomy): Eukaryota > Metazoa > Chordata > Chondrichthyes > Orectolobiformes > Ginglymostomatidae > Ginglymostoma > Ginglymostoma cirratum. The sequence goes on from JAHRHZ010000062.1 coordinate 968,112, forward strand.
ATGCTTACTCCCCAGATCCTTCTGAGTCAGCTTCTATCTGGCAGCCTTGCTCCATTCCTCCACATCAAAGAGGCTTCTGGTTGTTGCTCATTCCCTCATAGCACATTCCCCCCACTGCCCAAGAGTCTCTGTGGAGTCCTGAACCACTTTCCTTGTCTTCCTTACACACCTGCAGCTTACAGCCACCTCTAGCTTCCAAGCATTGCTGATGGCTGTTCAGATCCTCAAATCATATCAGAGCTGTTTGGGATTGAAATTCTTATTAAATATATTCACAGGATGTGGCCATCATTGGCTACGTCAGCATTTATTTCCAGAAGACAGTTAAGTGCCGACAACATTGCTGTGGGCCTGGACTTACATGTAGACTAGGCTAGGTAAGGACAGCAGTTTCCTTCCCTGTGGCATATCAGTAAACCAGTTGAGTTTTGTTTTATGACAATAATTTCATGGTCATCATTATTGAGTTCAAGTTCCACTATCTGCTGTTGCAGGACTTGAACCTGGGTCTCAGAATATTACCTGGGTCTCTGCATTAACAGTCTAGCAATAATACCACTAGGCTATCAGCTCCCTCTTATTTGCTGGCTTGTCCTGATTGTCGTCCTGGAAGTTTGCAAATGATTTTCTTCATCAGATTAACTAATCTTATTAGAGTAATCTCGATGTTAAATGCAATCAGTGAATAGTTTTGCTTTTTAACTCAGATACGGGCTTAAATATGAGAGATTTAGAATAGAGTACAAGGAAAGCATCTTTCCACCAATGGATACGTACATCAATACTTGTGAGGCTTCGGAAATGACAGATGGTTGAAGTCAGAAGGCTGTCCCTGTTGAACCTGTGGGAGCCTCTTTGCGTGGATTGTAAAGGGACCCTCACCCTAAAGTTCCCCTCTAAGCCACATACGTTCCTAAAGTTTCGAAGCATGAGGGGTGACATCATTGAAACTTACAAAATTTCTACAGATGTAGATAAAACATTTTCCTGTGGCTGGTGAGGGCATATCATCTCAGCATAAGGGCCATTTAGGACTGAGAGGAGGAGGATTTTCTTCACTCGGCAGTTTGTGAATCTATGGAATTCTCTGCCCTTGTATCAAGACAGAAATAGATAATTTTCTGGAAACTAATGACATGAAGGGATATGGAGATAGAATGTGAAAGTGGCTTTGATCAGCCATGCTGTCATTAAATCATGGAACAGACTTGATGAACTGAATGGCCCATTCCCGTTCCTATGTTCCTGTGCTGTCTTGGAACTATATTGCTGCTCCATCACTATCAATGCCTGTCAAAGTCCTGGAACTCCCTTCCTAATAGAAGTTCCAATATCACATTGACTGTAGTGATTCAAGACTACAGCTTACCATAACCTTCTCAAAGCCAATTAGAATCAGGCAACAAGTGGTAGTCTAATGGGCAATAAAAACCAAAAGAACTGCGAATGCTGTAAATCAGGAACAAAAACAGAAGTTGCTGGAAAAGCTCAGCAGATCTGGCAGCACCTGTGAAGGAAAGAACAGAGTTAACATTTCGGGTCCGGTGACCCCTTCCTCAGAACTCCAATTCCTTCATGTTCCTTGAAGGAATTTTTTAAAAATGTTAACAACGAGTGGTTATGTTTCTGTATGTTTCTGGATTGCAAATTCTACGTTGATCCTAATGTGGAAATAAAGCTCTGTTGTTACCAGCATACAAACTATGAACAAGGCACAGGAAAAGGCCACTCAACCCTTTGAACCTGCTTCGTCATTCAATAGGATCATGGCTGATCTGATTGTAACCTCAACTCTACCTTCTTGCTTATCCCCAGTAATCTTTCATCCCCTTGGTCATCAAAAATCTATTGAATGTGGCTCAAAAAATACTTAAAGATTCTGCATCCATGGCTTTTTGAGGAAGAGAATTCCAAAGACTCTCAACACTTTGGATGAAAAAATGTTTCCTCAACTCCATTTCAAATGGATGCCCTTTATTTTAAAATTGTGACCCCGAGTTCTAGATTCTTCCACAAGACAAAACATTTCTTTCTGCATGCATCCAGCCAAGTCCTCTGAAGATCTGAGATAACAAAGTGTCGAGCTGGATAAACACAACAGGCCAGGCAGCATCGGAGGAGTTCCTACCTCCTCTGAAAATCTGATTTGTTTCAATTAAATCACCTCTGACCCTTCTAAACTCCAGAGGATACAGACCCAGACTGTCCAGCCTATCTTCATAAGGGGAGACAATGGCCTAGTGGTATTATCACTGGACTGTTAATTCAGACACCCAGATAATGTTCTGGGGACTCAGGTTTGAATCCTGCCATGCTAGATGATGGAATTTGAATTCAATAAATATCAGGAATTAAGAGTCTAATGATGACCGTGAATCCATTGTCGATTGTTGTAAAAACCCATCTGGTTCACAAATGTCCTTTGGGAAAGGAATCTGCCATCCTTACCTGGTCTGGCCTATGTGTGACTCCAGACCCACAGCAATGTGATTGACACTTAACTGCCCTCTAGGCAATTAGAGATGGGCAATAAATGCTGCTTAGCTAGTGATGACCTCATCCTGTGAATGAATAAAGGAAAAAATAAGGCTATTTGCTCATTCCAGCTACTAGACAAGTGAACCTCCTCTGAATTGCTTACAATACATTACTATTTTTCTGTAAGTATGATGTCCAGTGCTGGACACAGTACTCCAGATGTGGTCTTGCTAATGCCCTGTATAACGGAGCATTCTGAGGAAGGGTCACTAGACCCAAAACTCTGAGTTTTCCTTCACGGATGCTGCCAGACCTGCTGAGCTTTTCCAGCAACTTCGTTTTTGTTCCTGATTTACAGCATCTGCAGTTCTTTCAGTTTTTATCACTGAAGCATAACTTCCCTGTGCTTTATTCAACATCCCTTTCAATAAACCATGGCATTCCATTAGCTTTTCTTGATTACTTGGTGTAGCTGATTGCTAATCTATGATTCATGCCCTAGGACAGCCAGATCCCTCTGATCTCAGGACTCTGCAACCTCTCATGAATGAGTTTTCAATAAACAAAGTATTACCCGCATCTGCGTATATTTTATATGAGGCCTGCGAGATTGTCTGCCATGAACTCATGTGGCCTTGGAGACTAAAGATCGTCAAGCTTGGAGTATTGTATGATACTTGGTGCAGGCTGATCTCCTCAAATAATCAATGTGGAATGGACTGATCATGACTTCTTCAGAAGCAAAAGCTAAATGATGCATTAAGATTTGAAAGATAAGGAAGACAAATGAAATGATCCATAATTTGCCATTTACAAAAAAATTACACTCAATGTTCAATTATGGACTTTTAAATAGAAACTAATCATTGTGTCTCACAGTTTCATCAACAACAACTTCATTTCTGAAGCATCAAATCAAAATCGTTTTGAAATCGTTTAACAGTATTGTAGCAGCTACGTTCAAATCTTAGAAATTCCTCCTTTTTACACAGTCAACAGAAAAGCAAATATGCTTAAACATGTTTTGTTTGGAGGACATTACACTTCATAGAAAGAAGCCATGACTAATGCAGTTGAACTAAGACTCACAGCAAAGTTTGTTTTAGGCTGCTTTCGCAATAGGATTATCTCTTTAACTGCATCAAACACTGAATGGTTCTTTGACTCTCCATTATCTTCCTTCCAATCCATTCATGAACGGAGTCCACAGTCCCTTGGTATTTTGCCCCATTGGAGTTTCCCTCTTGTCAGTGGAAGTGGAAAGAGAAAATGCTTTTTGTCCCATCTCTGTACCTTTCAAAAACTAAAGAATGCGTTTCAATGAGACGTGAAATATAGCTGGCCCAAGAAAAAAATGAATGGGATCCTTTAAGACTGGGAGCTGCCAAGATAGCTTTTTTTTTTCTGTGGGTTTTCTTTTTCTGTTTTAAGAATTTATTCTCTCATGGGATCGGTGTGTTGCTAGCAATGTCAGCATTTGTTGCTTCTCCCCTTATTCCTCATAAAGTGGATGAATTGCTCAGCAGTTAGGGATCACGTACAGGTCAAAAAGAGTAAAGATGGTAGATTTTCTTATCTGAATAATGTTAACGATGAGAATGGAGGAGAAAGAGCAGAAAGATAGAGTGGGAAAGAGAAGATAGGGAAGAGGGGATGCAGGAAGAAGAGATGACAAAAAGGCACACAGTGAGGAGTGGATGGAGAGGAGGGAAATCGAGGATAGGGGATACTGGGACAGAGGGGAATTGGGGATGGGGAAGATGGGATGGGGAAATCAAGGGTAGGGGAAGATGGGACAGGGGAATTAATGATAGGGAAGATTGGACAGGAGGGAAGTCAGATAGAGGAAGACGGGACAGATGGGATTTGGGGATGGGGAAGGAGTACAGGAAAAGAGGGGACGGGGCAGAGTGGATGTGGGGAAAAGGAACAGGGAAAGAGAGTTCATGGGACAGTTGGTAAACAGGATATTTGGAGAAATTGCTCAAAAGAATTGAGTTTAGAAGAAGGTCTAAAAAGCAAAAGAAAGTTTAAAAATATAGGACAGATCCTACCTGGCCAATTACTGCCATAATTGTCCACTTCCACTCATCAGAAGAATGATGGAAGAAGTTATTAACAATGCTTTCCAGCAACAATTATTCAACAATAACCTGCTCGCTGACGTTCAGCCAGGGATAGATACTCCATACATAATCCAAAACAATATCAGTCCAAAAATAGACTCAAAGAGCTGAATACTTGAAGTTATTGAGAATAACTGGCCTTGACATCAAGACAATATTCGACAGAGTGTAATACCAAGTGTCAGTAGTAGAGTTAAGGTCAGTGGGGATCAGGAGAAGACTTTCCCCTGCCTGATATCATACTTTGCAAAAGGAAGACTGTTGATTGTTGGTGGTCAGTTGCCTCAGCCCTGGAACATTGCTGTGGGAGTACCACGGGGCAGTGTCTTGGGGTTACTGTATTTCACCGTACTAATGTCAAATGTTTGAGGGGTGTGTGTTAGCCAATGATTTGATGATGTTCGGATACATTGACAATTACTTCAATAATGAAGCAGCCCATGTCTTCATGCAGCGTGTTCTTTAAAGCATCCAATCTGAGGCCTGCAACTGGGAGATAACATTCATGCCACAAAAATGCCACGTCAGATAAATGAAATCGTACCACTTCTGCTTGACATTCAGTGGTATTAACTTTTTGGTGTTGTCAGTGACCAGAAACTTAGTATTTTAGTTACTAGAGCAGAACTGAGACTGGGTATCCTGAGGTGAGTGGCTTCTTCAATAAAGTCGCTTTACTATTTATGATACAAAAGTCAGAATGCGATGGATTTCTCTCCATTTGTTTGTACGGGTGTAGATGTGTAAAATTCAAGAAACTTCATACCATCCAGGATAAAACAGTCAGCTTTATATTTCAGGTTATACAGATGCCACACAGGAGTATTATCATATAATATCAATATAATAATTAAAATATATATAATATCTACAAGAAATATTTCAGCAAAAGCATCCCTGGCAGTGCCTTCCCCAACCGTAATCTACACCCGTGCTAGAAGAAAATTGGGAGCACATGCGAGGAAATTTTGTGGCCTGCAATTTCCCTTACTTATCATGCATACCAAAGAATAATAAACAAAAAACATATTAGCACATTATGAGCACTTCTTTTGAGGTGAGAGGTGAAAGATTTAAAAGTGACCTGAGGGTCAACATTTTCACACAGAGATAGTAGGAACTGCAGATGCTGGGGAATCTGAGATAACAAGGTGTAGAGCTGGATGAACACAGCAGGCCAAGCCGCATCAGAGGAGCAGAAAGGCTGACGTTTTGGGTCTAGACCCTTCTTCAGAAAAAGGGTCTTTCTGAAGAAGGGTCTAGGCCCGAAACGTCAGCCTTCCTGCTCCTCTGATGCTGCTTGGCCTGCTGTGTTCATCCAGCTCTACACCTTGTTATCTCATTTTCACATAGAGGGTGGTTCATATGTGCAATGAACTGTCAGAGGAAGTGGTAGATGCAGGTACAGTTACAACATTTAAAAGATATTTGGATAAATACATGAATAGGGAAGGTTTGGAAGGATATGGGCCAAATGCAGGCAAATGGGACTACTTTAATTTGGGAACCATGGTTGTTGTATACTAAATGGAGTAAAGGGTCTGTTTCCGTGCTGTATGACTCTGTTACTATCTTTTCAGCTTTGAAAGAAGCAGATGAGGCTGGAATTCGTGGAGATATTGTGACAACACAATAGGAATGATTAATTCAAAGATCAATTCTAGGTTGACTGTTAATGGGATTTAAATTCTCAACTAGGAAATAAGACTGATATCAGAATACACTTTTTGAAATACAGAATGATAAATGTACTGGGGGCACAGTTCTGCATCATCAATCAAATGACAATGGGATGTGATAGATTTGTAAGGAAAGATGAGTGGTGTGGGACATAAGGCCTTCCCCAGTTAATGTTGATTTCTAGATTTTATTTCACACACCAAGAACATAAGAACATAAGAACTAGGAGCAGGAGTAGGCCGTCCATCCCTTTAAGCCTGCTCCGCCATTCAATAAGATCATGGCTGATCTTTTTGTGGACTCAGATCGACTTACCCACGCTCTCACCATGTCCCTTAATTCCTTTGTTTTTCAAAAAAATGTCTACCTTAGCTTTAAAAACGTTTACTGAAGTAGCGTCAACTACTTCACTGGGCAAGGAATTCCATAGATTAACAACCCTCTGGGTGAAGAAGTTCCTTCTCAATTCAGTCCTAAATCTGCTGCCTCTAATCTTAAGGCTATGCCCTCTTGTCCTAGCTTCACCTGCCAGTGGGAACATCCTCTCTACCTCTATCTTATCTATTCCCTTCATAATTTTGTATGTTTCTTTAAGATTCCCCCCTCAATCTTCTGAATTCCAATGAATGTAACCCCAGTCTACTCAGTCTCTCCTCATAAGCCAACCCCCTCAACTCCGGAATCAACCTAATGAACTTCCTCTGCACCCCCTCTAGTGCCAGTATATCCTTTTTCAAGTAAGGAGACCAAAACTGCACACAGTGCTCCAGGTGTGACCTCACCAGCACCTTGTACAGCTGCAACATAACCTCTCTGCTTTTAAGCTCAATCCCTTTAGCAATGAAGGACAAAATTCCATTTGCCTTCCTAATTACTTGTTGTACCTGCAGACCAACCTTCTGTGATTCATGCACAAGGACACCCAGGTCCCTCTGCATAGCAGCATGCTGCAACTTTTTACCATTCAAGTAATAATCCTTTTTACTATTACTCCTACCAAAATGTATGACTTCACATTTATTTACATTGTATTCTATCTGCCAGACTTTTGCCCACTCACTCAATGTATCTATGTTCCTCTGCAATAGTTCCACAGTCCTCTGCACACTTTGCTCTGCCACTCATCTTAGTATCATCTGCAAACTTTGACAACCTACACGTGGTCCCCAACTCCAAATCATCTATATAAATTGTAAATAATTGCGGTCCCAACACCGATCCCTGAGGCACACCACTGGTCACTGATTGCCAGCCAGAATAGCACTCATTTATCCCCACTCTTTGCTTCCAAGAATAAGTGAAGAGGGCAAGTCAGGCTAAACAGGAAAAAGTGACATTAGAATAATGTCACTCATGTAGTCATCCAAAGGTCCAAGCTGTTGTTCTGTGAACATTGCTTTAAATCCCATTATAACAACTGATGGAATCTAGATTTATTAATTAATCTGGAAATTAAAGCTAGCCTTGCTCATATTGATAATCAAAACAAATGTCAACATAGAATGGTGTTCAGAATATCAGGTATCTGAAGATTTGTCATAGATGAAGTTTATGAATTCCTTTTTATTCCCTGTGATCTAAAGAGTTAGTTCAACTTAAGGTTTTTTCTGCAGCAAGCAATTTGTGAGTTTTAAAATAAAGAAGGCTATTTATTATCACATGCTTAGCTCTGATTTTTAAAACAGGACATCGCACTATTCATAAGTTGAGGTGGTGGGGTAATGTCACTGGCCTGGTAATCCAGTGCTCCGGGCTAATATTCTGGAGTCACAGGTTCAAATCCCGCCATGGTAGGTGTTGAAATTTGAATTTAATTATAAAAAAAGCCTTGAATAAAGAGCTAGCCTAATGGTGACCATGTATCCATTGTCAACTGTCATGAAAATCCTTCTGTTTCACTTGCCCTTTAAAGAAGGAAATCTGCCATCCTTACCTGATCTGGCGTTCATGTAGTTCCAGACCCACAGCAATGTGGTTGACTCTTAACTGCCCTCTGTGTGAAGTAGTTTTTTATAGACAATGCTTAAAGTAAAAGAGGAAAGTTCTCGGTTTAAGGCATGGGTTGCCTAAAAAGATACTATTTTGTCATTGTTCAGTGATAACCACTTGTTACAGTAAAAGTCTTAAAAATTTGAAATCTCATGTCACTCTTTCAGTTTGTGATTGGAGATTCAAATTTATTTATTTTAGGATGTATTGGTCTGTATGGAGTCAGCAATTTAATTTAAATTCCAATGGAAGCAATTGCTTTGTATAACGTGATTCGCAGCATTTTGATTAATTTCTCTTATAATGAGAAAGGGCAGCAGTACCAAAGTGGATTTTTGCTTTGTTCCAAAGTTCAGTTTGCAAATCTGTCATTCAGACAATGGATATTCTCTGTTTTGGGTTGGGGAATTGGCGTTGGTCTAGAGGGCTGGCTACACAAAACTGAGTGTCCAAAAATTTATTGACACGTCTTCCTGAGTGGCGAATGTCAGTGTCAGCGTTAATTAACTAACCCATCATTGGTAAATTCACTGTGCCGTTTTGCAGCAAGGAATCTGTGTCACACCCTGTGCTGCTATGCTGTTTGAGCAATGATTCAGTCACATCAGGGGATCTGCCAGAGGTCCATGTACCAAACACGCACAACTACTATCTGTTCCAGAGGTAGTAGGAATTGCCGATGATGGAGAATCTGAGGTAACATAGTGTGGAGCTGGATGAACACAGCAGGCCAAGCAGCCTCAGAGGAGCGGAGATAACAAAGTGTAGAGCTGGATGAACACAGCAGGCCAAGCAGCATCATAGGAACAGGAAGGGTTAGGGTTTATCAGAGGAGCAGGAAAGCTGACGTTTCGGGTCTAGACCCTTCTTCAGAAATCTCTACTATCCGTTCCACGTGTTTGTACTCCTGGTGTGTCTATGAGTAATAGGATCTGCACAGGTTCAGCTCGGAGCTGTTATCTTAGATGTACTAACTTATCCACAACACCTCCCAGACTGTTCTCCCAGATGACGAGCTTGCTTGCTAATGTGAGATACTGGGTGAAGAGTGTCTTTGTAACATTTACACTGATCTTTCCCCATCCTGAAAGTAGTTTGGGATAAGCCAGTTAACCACAAACCAGATGTCTGCTGTCGTTCACCCCTGCAGTGTTTAAAACTAAAACACAGCTTCTTCAGTCGCAGCTGTAATTGTGTAATCCTGTCATTATTACACTAATGATACATTTTTACAAGCTGGGCTTGTAATTGTTAATCACCATAAAAAAATGGTCTTCTATACTGTCATACTTGTGTATGTTAAGAATAAATCTGTTTGTGATTTATCTCAACTGTAATCCTGAAAAGAAGTGAGGCTCCTTCTATTGGATTTTATGAGATATGCCATTGGAGTGTCATTTATAGGGTTAATGAAAGAGTAAGCTCCATTTTTCAGTGTATTAGCACTTCCTAGTGGTGCCTATAACCACAATGCACCCATCCACAGCTCTCAGTTACTTTGCATATTTCCTCCTCCTGACTTGTGTGAACTCAGTGCTTACTGCCACTACATCAAAATCTTTTAACGGCTGGCCTGAAGCTAGCAGATACTGTGACCGCTTGTTTTTCCAGTGCTTTCGAGATTGATTCACTTGGGTTTTAGATTTCTTCTCAAGAGGAATTCGAAATGCTCTCCTTCACATCCTGGTGTGTAATTTGCCCAGTATTGCCCTGTGCTGCTGAAGAACCGTCACTGGGACAACAGAGCTGCCAATTCACTGAAAATGCATACGATGACCGTCAGTTTTATCAGCCGGCAGAGTGAAACATCAGCAGTCTTTTCTGTACCTGCCTGTGAGTGGTGAGGTGGAGAGATGCTCTGGCCAAGGGTCGCGGGTTTGAGGTAGAAACTTTATTTTCAACTTTATTTTCCAGTGCCTGGTCTTGTTCGTACAGTGAGAACTTGAACACTGAATGAATCATAATTGTCTGCCCTGCCTTTCTGTAGGTTGAAGGTTTTCGCAAATGGAATGCTTCCCATATTTTATAATGTCATGACTCAAAACCTCTCAAAGTTCTTTGTAAATGAGCAGTAGCTACAGGTTTTGCTGACCCAGTCAAAATTTGTTTTAATTTGTTATCACATGACTGTTAGCTCTGACAAAAGAAATTTCAGCTAATTGCGGCTGTACTGGTCGTTGAAAGTTTTGTAAAAACTCAGTTGAATCTTCCTTAGCATTCAAGACTATTATTATGTTTGAAAATGGAACAATGGCACATAGAGTGTTTAATTCTTTAAGATTCTGATCAAACTAGTAAGTAATGTTTTTTAAATATTTCAAATAATAACAAATGCGTGCATTTATTTGGCACCTTTAATGTAGCAAACAAATAATATTAAACAGAAAAACAATTCTGTGAAGAATTTGCCACTTGCATAAATACATAGGGACAAGTGGAGATGGTCAGATTTGTGATCAGTTTTGAAAATAATAGCTTGGCTGGCACTCTATCTGCTTTTTAATAATGCAATGAAAGTCGAGGTGATGAAAGGTGCTATATAAATGCAAGCTTGCTGTTTCGTTTTGCTGCAGTGCAGTAGGGAAGGTCATACTGGAGTCAGCGATGTTAAAAAGAAGACTGAGGACAGGTTAAAGATTTGGTTATTGAAGCAAATGGTGTTTCTCAGTTTTGATGAAGAATCAATGAACTCGAAGCATTAACTCCACTTTCTCCCCACAGATATTGCTAAACCTGCTGAGTTTTGCCAGCAATTTCTGTTTTTGTTTCAGTGTTTCTTACTTGCTCAGATTTTTTGAAAAACCTTATGTACATACGTAATTACTAGAGCAGTTCAATTCTGTGCAGTCTTTGCACATGGAGAATCAAACTTTGGAGTTTGAATTTCCTGGCGGTTCCACCAAACGAACCAAAGGCATTTCTTACTCATAGATAAAAATGTACTGCAGATGCTGGAGAATCCGAGATAACAAGCATGGGGCTGGATGAACACAGCAGGTCAAGCAGCATCATAGGAGCAGGAAAACTTGACGTTTCGGGCCTAAAC
>JAHRHZ010000062.1:979830-999478 GCA_024137785.1 Ginglymostoma cirratum
GACGTTTCGGGCCTAAACTTTTCTGATGAAGGGTTTAGGCCCGAAACGTCAAGTTTTCCTGCTCCTATGATGCTGCTTGACCTGCTGTGTTCATCCAGCCCCATGCTTGTTATCTCGCATTTCTTACTCATGCTCAGATATGAATGCAGTGCATATAAAATAACTTGTACTTTTCATGAATTTAGAATGCCCCAAAGTGCTTTGCAGTGAAAAGAGCAGCTTTGAAATAGAGTCACTGTTAGAAGATCGGAGCCAAACATTTTGCAGACAGCAATGTGATTTAGCCAGATAATCAGTGTCTTGCAATGCTGATAGAGGGACACTGCAGATAACACTGCTGCCCCCTTCAAAGTAGCATAATGTCATTTTTTACACCAACCTCAGAATACAGACAAGAGGCTGGAGTGCGTCATCATTTTGCATAATGTTATTTTGATTTGATAAGCTTCTGTTCTTGTATGAGTTTGCGTCAATTGTGTGTTAGTATTTTTGTTACAGTGTACCAACGGGACTGTTTAACCCAATTTAGTCCATCTGAAGTTGAAAGAGAGGAGAATACAGTGAGGTGCTCTGTTTAACTTCTCGCCAAAAATCAGCACTGCTCCCCTAGAGAGTTGGCCTCAGTATTTGGCTTCAGTTCTCTGGAGGGGGGACTTGATCAGGCAGGCTGCTGACTCAGGGGTAATTGTGCTATCACCTCAGCCACAACTGCCTCTGTACATTGATTGACTTCATCAGGGTCATGTAGAGGTAAAGGTGAGGCATCAGAACATACACACCACACCCCACCTGGGGCTTTCAAGCACCACCCTGCCCGACATGTGATAGAGTCGTCTTTGGATTCAACGGCCATCTCAGAAGGTATTAAACTGCAGTGAAGGCAAGCCAGCCTTGACCCCAAGAGAAGGTTATGATTATGCAACATATAAAACTTAGGGTGCTTTCCAGGAACTCTAACCATGTTTCTAAGCAGTCCATGAAAACAAATGCATGTAGAGAAAAATAACACGAGAAGGAAAGAAAATGCAGTGCAGATACCAAGCTGGGTTGTGCTGTGTTTGACTCAGGGGACTTCAAAGCTAATGGATGACCTTCGACCGAATTCAGGAAGACCTGATTTTTGGATTTGAAATCTAGTTTGTAATCCAAAATGCACTCAAATGAGGACTGGATCAACATGGATCCTCTGCAGAGGACAAAGAAATTCCTACTGGTTTATGTCAAGTCTGGTGGACTTCTGACTTTTAAAAATCTGTTCACAGGATGTGGGTGTCCAGGACATCATTTATTGCTCATCCCTAATTGCCCAGAGGGGAGTTAAGAGTCAACCACATTGCTGTGGGTCTGGAGTTACATGTAGGTCATACCAAGTAAGGATGGCAGTTTCCTTCCCTCAAGGGATTTGGGAACCAGATGGGTTTTTCCAACAATCGATAAGTTTCATGATCATCATTAGGTTCATAAGTCTAGATTTTTAAAAATTGATTTGAAATTCTGCAGGTATTGCATCAGTTCAAGAAGGCAGCTCACCACCACCTTCTCAAAGGCAGTAAAGGATGGGCAATAAATACTGGCCCGGCCAGCAATGCCCATGTGCCACAAGTGAAACAAATGGTAAAAATAAGTTCGACCACTGCGGGATTGAAACACAGGTTCCCCAGAATATTAGCTGGGTCTCTGGATTAAAAGTCCGGTAGATAATATTAACAAGCCATTACCTCTCCGTGTGATTGCTAATTCAGTGATGTTACCACTGCAGCACTGCCTTGTCGGCTAACCAAAGTGGACCAGACTTTGTATCAGAGATAGTAGGAACTGCTGAGGCTGGAGAATCTGAGATAACAAGGTGTAGAGCTGGATGAACACAGCAGGCCAAGCAGCAACAGGGGAGCAGGAAAGCTCCTGAAGAAGGGTCCAGACCCGAAACGTCAGCTTTCCTGCTCCTCTGATGCTGCTTGGCCTGCTGTGTTCATTCAGCTCTACACTTTGTTATCGCAGACTTTGTAGCTTCTAGTTAATTTGGGAATTGTCAGAATCCTTGTTTTGTGCTAAATGGACTTTGTGGGACTGATTCTTGAGGTGGCAGCAGCAGTAATGTGAGTGGTGAAGTTCTGTTGTCCTGTTTTTCTGATACAGTTCTTTTATTGCTGTGGATTCTGTTGCCAGAGCAGCTCTGGTGTCGCCTGATCTATACACCCCTACTGTCCACAGGGTTTAATACGAGCTCACATTACACTCACAAGAGACAAGCTGTGAGAAACTGTAGTTGCTACAATAACCAAACACCTCCCCCATTCCCCACCACTGAGACTTCACCCTCTCCCTTACCCTCACCATCCTCCCCCCAGCAGCAGGGCTCCTGTTTATGGTGTTCATTTTCACCTTCAATTCCTTGTTGTTTTCCCAGCCCCTTGTCTCAAATTAGTTCCTTTTTTTAAACAAAGCCAGTTTTCTGGAAGATACGTTTTGAATTTGTAAATGGCACCACGTCAGCGTTTAAAGACAAGTGGCATAGAAGTGCTTTGGGGATTTCATTAAAACAGAGAACTGCAGATGCTGGAGATCTGAATCAAACAAATGAAAAACATAAAAAACAGAAATTTCTGGAGAAACTCAGCATTCTAATGGAGCCAAAGAAGGGTCACAGGACTTAAAACATTAGCTCTGTTTTCTCTCCACAATTTCTGTTTGTTTCAGAGTTTTAACTGTTTTGCTGAGGTTATGCAAGGTACAGTTGTGAATGTAAATTAGTTTTGCTATGCCTGATGGAGAGAAGAAAAAACAATCTGCTGATTCTGAAATCTTTCCCCCACATATAAACTTGTATTTTGCTGAGGCCCGTTAAGTGGAACACTTGCTAGGTATCAGTATTTACTGACTGGAACCTTATAAAACCTACATTTTTGGGATTTGTAGTCCCAATGTTATTGGCTGGCTAATGAGATTCCTGATCCAAAGGTTGTGGTCGCTTTTGGTCCTGGCAGGAATGAGGTCAGGCACAGATGACATTGTGGCACCAGTGTCACTGAAGATTGTGAACAGAGAGATCACTCTCTGGATCAGAAAGGATAGGTGAGAGAAAGTTTGGGTAAACCCACTGGTGACGCCTACCGCAGTTGGAATGCAAACTAAGGGACACCTTTAATCCCTACACCCTTTCTGCCATTCAGCTCATTATGAATACAGGCTGATGGTGGTGCACATTTTATTAGAGGCTTTTTTTAATCCATTAGTCTGAGCAGGTTACACCACAACTGCGGATGCTGGAACTCTGAAACATAAACAGAAATTGCTGGAGAAACTCAATACATCCGGCAGCATCTGTGGAGAGCAAGCAGAGTTTACGTCTCCAACCTAGTGACATTCTTCCCTCCTCCCCAAACCCCACACACATCTCTCCCCACCTCCCCACGTACCCACACACACACAGTCACGCACACATGCATACACAGACACACGTGCGCGTGCATGCACACATACACACGCACACACATAAGCACCTACGCAGACACACACACTCAGACACAGACACACACACACACACAAACATACACAGACACATACAACACACACAGACACACGCACCCTGTGATGCATGCTTTCTTTTGGAGTCCACGATTACTCACAACGCAATGAGAAAAGTACAGAGAAACGTACAACCTCACATTGTCACAGTGATGAGGCTCTTTTTCTCTTTTGTGAAGAGGCATTTGCCCAGATAGCCAAGTGGCTTTATCACTAGACCAGAATTTCAGAAACCCAGGTAATGTTCTGGGGATAAAATTGTATCAGAGATAATAGGTACTGCAAATGCTGGAGAATCCGAGATAACAAGGTGTGGAGCTGGATGAACACAGCAGGCCAAGCAGCATCATAGGAGCAGGAAAGCTTGACCCTTGATGAAGGGTCTAGGCCCGAAACGTCAAGCTTTCCTGCTCCTATGATGCTGCTTGGCCTGCTGTGTTCTTCCAGCTCCACACCTTGTTATCTCTAATGTTCTGGGGATACTGGTTTGAGATGGTGAAATTTGAACTCAATTAAAATTAAGAATAATGACAATTAAACCATAAATAAAACAAAGAACTGTGCATGGTGGAGATCTGAAACAAAAACTGAAATTGTTGGAAAGACTCAATAGGTCTGGCACTTCTGTGTTGAGAAAGCAGAAAGCAGAAAGTCCAGTGACTCTTCATCAGAACAATTAAACTATTGTGGGGATGTATCCCATCGATTTTACTAATTCCCTCTAGGGCTGGAAATCTGCCATCCTTACTCAGTCTGGGGTAAAAGGACTGTTAATGTTGATTAACTATAATGCTGTTCATACAAATGTGGGTGGTACTCGTGTAAAAGACTGCCATCATAACTTGCTAATTGATATGTGTAAGTAAACAAGCAATTTATGACTCATTGCTGTTGACTGTATAATAAAATCAAAATACTGCTGATGCTGGAAATCTGAAATAAAAGCAGAAAGTACTGAAAAAACTCAGCAGATCTGGCAGCATCTGTTGAAAGGGAGCAACAGAGTTAACGTTTAACACCTGGTAAGACACTTTTTAGAATTGAAAAGAGCTGGAAAATTGTGTTTTTTTCTGCTGTTGATAGACAGGAAGGAGGAGCATATGTCTCCTTTATCTTTTTGACTAAAAAGTTCTATTATATCTTGTAATCTAGAATTCTGAACCTTATCTTTCAACTTTGTTGAAACATGCTTGTTCTAAACTCTGATTAACTGTAATTCAAAGGTTTCCCATGTCAGATGTGGATTTACCCTCAAACTTTATTAGAATCCCTACAGTGTGGAAACAGGCCCTTTGGCCCAACAAGTCCACACTGACCCTTGGAGCATCCCACCCAGGCCCATCCCCCTATAACCCACACACCCATGAACACTATGGGTAATTTAGCATGGCCAATCCACCTAGCCTGCACATCTTTGGACTGTGGGAGGAAACTAGAGCACCTGGAGGAAACCCACGCAGACATGGGGAGAATGTGCAAACTCCACACAGACAGTCACCTGAGGCTGGAATTGAACCTGGGTCCCTGGTGCTGTGAGGCTGCAGTGCTAACCACTGTGCCACCCCCTAGTATAATTTCTCCAGTGACTGCCTAATACTGTTTTAATTAGCCTTCCCCTAATTAAGCACTTTCACCCGAGGACCAGTTTTATCATTATCCATAACTGTCTTAAAACTCACAGAATTTTGATCACTGTTCCCAAAATGCTCCCCATTGAAACTTCAGTCGCCTGGCCAGGCTCATTCCCCAATATAAAGTCTAAAAGGGCCTCTTTCCTTGTTGGACTATGTACATACTATTTCAAGAAACCTTCCTGGATGCACAAAACAAATTCTACCTATCTAAGCCCCTGGCAGTAAGGGAGTCCCAGGCAATATTGGGAAGTTAAAATCACCCACTACAACAGACCTGCCACCTTTACATCTTCTGATAATTTGCCTACATATCTGTTCCTCTATCTCCTGCTGGCTATTGAAAGGCCTAGAGTATAACACCATCATAGTGATTGTACCTTCCTTATTCCTCAGTGCTTCCTACATGGCCTCTCTGCCCTCCAAGTGCAGCTGTGACATTCTCATTAGTCAATAATGAAACTCCCCACCTCTTTTCCACCCCTCTTTATCTTGCCTGAAATAACTAAACCCTGGAATTTTGAGATGCCAATTCTGCACTAGAACATTGCAGCAGTTCCAGGACATAAATAGACATATGTCTACTGTGTTTTGCTTTAAGGATCTCACAGTCAATAAGGCAACTGGGACAAAATTACGCGAAGGCTTCAGAAATGCAAGAACAAGTGCAGCAAAAACAGAGTATTTGTACTGTCACACCTGCGTGTAGCCAAATAGGAACTGAGCTCCCACAACAAAAGAACAGTGGCAGGGTTGGGCTGGATCAATGAACACCTGTAATGGAAATGAGAAAGCTCCAGGCTACATGTGCGTGGATCTAGATGTGGTAAAATGCCCACATGAAAGTACATTGAATTTTACTTAAAGCACTTTTGTATTAAAAAAAAATGTCAAATCCCCCTGAAGTAGCTCAGGGCAAACAATAAGCCACTTTTACAGTTTCTTGGCTCATGAAGCTTTGATTCGATGTTGATTGTTGTTTCAGTGAACTTTTTAATTACTTTGCAAAAGGAAGGTTTTTCACGTACTGTTCCAGTGATGACTGCAGGCTTCTGGACTTGTATGTAAATCTGTCAGGGGTTAAGAATTAGGCAGCCCTTGTATGTTTCTCACACCGTTGTTCAGCTTTTGCCAACTCATTGTGTATTCAAAGGTGTTGGACGGGGGCGGACAGGGTCAAAAATCAAGCGACACCAGGTTATAGTCCAACAGTGATAGTCCAACAGGTTTATTTGAAAACACTAGCTTTCGAAGCCCTGCTCCTTCCTCAGGTGTAGTGTGGAAAAGGAGGTACACCGACAGAGCATTTATAAACAGACAGGTAACAACCCTAAAAATGGCTCGCGACTGTGTCCTGTTGAATCAATAATAAGTTAGAATGGAGACACAGGTTTCTATTGATTAAAATGCAAATCCCCGAATTTCTTCCTTTAATTAAAACCTCTAACTACCTTGGGGCAATGACTTGAAAGAAATTCTGGGATTGCATTTTAATCAATAGGAACCCGTGTCTCTGTTCTAACTGATTAAACTCAACAGGAGGCAGTCAGCGAGCCATTTTTAGGGTTGATACTTTTCTGTTTATAAATTCTGTGTCAGTACACCTCCTCTTCCACACTCCACCTGAGAAAGGAGCAGAGCTTAGAAAGCTAGTGTTTTCAAATAAACCTGTTGGACTATAACCTTGTGTCATGTCTTTTTTGACCCTGTATTCAAGGGTGAGTGTAAAAATCCATTTTTGTTCACACAACCCATAGTTCCTGTGGGGAATTGCTAAACAGCGCCTGGTATTGAGATAAAGAGAAATTCCAAAGGCAACTACGCCCCATGACACTATTACCCACAAATCTCTTGAGTTTTTCACAAAACGGGAGTAAAATGTCTGTGTTTTGGAATAGAAGCGAGACACTTGATGCTGAGCCATGTCAGTTGTAAGGTGACGGGTTTGATCCACTTATCACCATTAGGTTAATGAGGGAAGTGGAGAGACAGGAGGTTTGGAGGAGTGAGCGGTGCTGTCACTCTGTACATGTAGGGAGCATGGTTTCCTGTGTTGACCCCCTTGACAAAATGGCAGGGATTTAATGGACTCCCTTGAGGGACGGGGTGGTATTTCTGCAGGGAGGAGTGAAAGTTTGGGGATAATGTTGGGTGGGATGTGATGGCTTTAACCCCTTCCTTTTCCCACTTCCAGCAATGGAAATGGTGTTGGACATCCCCTCCTGTCTCCAAACCAGTTCTGCTGCTGTTTTATGGAGGAGAGCAAGCTTTTTACAATGTGGTGAGACCTCCTCCTCCCCACAGGCTGAATTGTGGTGAGTTCAGCAGAACTGCCTAGGGTCCTGGAGGGATTGATTCCCCCTCCCATGTCTCCTGCCCATGAGCCTGACCCTGACTTGCCTTCAATTCATTCCTTCCCCCTTAGTGGCCAATCCTACCTGGCTACAGTCCCAGCAGCAGCCACTGCTCTTAGTGGCGCTGCTGAGACTGAAGAGTTAATGGCACTCTGATTGGTTGGCAGCTCTTGGAGGCCAAGCCATACCCCTTAAAGGGCAAAGCTTTGATCCTTAAAGGAGCTGAATCACCTGAAATTGGGCAGTTAATTGACCGAAGAACGGAAGATGCAATTGTGGCTTCCAAATCCTGGCGCTGGCAGGGTCAGTGGGCAGGTGTTTCTTGCACTCTGTAAAATCCAGATCAATCCCGACTGGAGTCACCACTGATAAATGATGGTGTGATCAAAGAACTAGAATACCGGTGAACAAGATGCTGCCGTATTCCGGGGGATGTCAGCACCTACAGTTGTAGGGGGAAGAGAGAGGAGGATGAAATTACCCAAAACCCTGAATCTTCAGGTGGCTCATTGTACAGAGCTCATCAATGCTGTAACATAGTCTCATAAAGCAAGTGATGAAGGGTGTTCACCAAACCTTCTAGGCTTTCCCGTCCAACTTTAATCTGTGAACAGCTACTGAGTGGAGGCGACTGTAACTCACATCATGATAGCACAGCCATGATGGGCTGAATGTCAACATCTTGTGCTGTACCATTGCATCAATCCAGGCAGCTCTTAGCTGCAAAGCTACAGGGAGAATCTTACCTTCCCTCCCTCTGTCTTTGTCTCTCACAGGCAGCCCCTCGGGATTGAGGGTGACATTCTTCCAGTCCCGGAGCTGTGAGTCTTGAGGTAATTAAATAGCCCAGTGCTGGACCTTTACACCTTGCTGCAGGTGGTTTAGCTGAATGGGGCAGATAGGAATCCAAGGCTTTTGCATTTTGTTACCTGCCCATTGCTAATGGGGCAGGCAGAGCAAAGACAAGGGAGCAGAGACAGCCTTCAGGACTCAATGTCAACTTTAACAATTTCAGAGCATGATCACCTCCTTTCTTGTCTATTACCTACCCCCCCCCCCCCCAACTCCCAGCAAAACTCCAGGTCCTATCAGGAAATGGGTTGCCTTCAGTACAGCCAGCCCATTTTCACCCATGCATAGTCCCCATTCTGACCCAACTAGTTTCTTCCTTTTGTCTTCCTCCCCTGTTTCTGTCTCCACACTGTTTCTATCTATCCGCTTATTCCTTTTCCCCTCCCCCATCTGCCTGTCAGCAGCGTGAATACTATGTTTTCCTCTCTGCTTCTCGTTCCGAAGAAGTGTCACTGGACCCAAAACGTTAACATTGCTTCCTCTCCACAGATGCTGCCAGACCGGCTGAGTTTTTTCAGCAATTTCTGATTTTGTTTGCAGCAGAAGACTAGCTTTCAATTGGACATTACTTTCTTCATTAATGACCAAGCTCAATACCATCCCTGCCCCACAACAGCTGGGATCCTGGCTGACAATTGGCAGCCCAACTGCTGTTTTCTGTCTCTCTCTTTGGGCTCCATCTCCACCAATGGTTTACTCCATCTCCCTACCACCACTTACCCCCTACACCTCCCCCCCCACCGCCCGCCCCTTTTCCAGCTTAGATACCAATTTTTTCCTGGTTACAGTCAGTTCTGAAGAAGTCACACTGGACATGAAACATTAGTTCTGCTTTCTCTCCACAGATGCTGAGTATTTCTAGCACTTTCTGATTTTGATTTTCAGCATCACCAGTTCTTTGTTTTTATTGCTTATTGGGATCCCATGCTCTTTGAAGGAAGCTGAGGATTTTCTTAAAGATAAATTGCTTGAGTTAAGGGTTAAAAGTGCTTAATTCTTGCAGGTTCAAAATTTCTTTACATATAACTCCTTTTAAGGTTGTTGCTTTCAAATTTATCACACCATAAAAATGAAATCTCTTGAGGAAGTATGGTATGGTTCTCATGATAATATTTCAAAGGCATTGTAGCTCCATTAGCTCAGCACTTTCATTTCTGGGGAGTGAGGTTGTACATTTTTGAAGAATGGCTCTTGACTGCCAGTTCAGTACTGAGAACCTTCGAGCAGTCAGTGTAGTCTCTGTAAAGTGTAACCAATATGTCAGAATCCTTCTTTGGAATTATAACTTGAAAGAGGTCAGAGAAAATGTCTGAAGCTGTTTTACAACTGTAAGTAAACCTATCATACCAATGTCTGCTGTGCATGACTTTTCACTGTTTGTTCAAAAAAGAAGGGATCAATTATTCACACCATGTGAAGGTGAGCCTTTTGTGAGTTTGTGTTACCAGGTTTAAGTTGTACATGCACAGTAAGTCGGTGAATGACTTGTTTGTAAGGTTTTAAGCAAAAACGAAGCTACTACGGATACTGGGAATCTGAAATACAAACATAAAACAATGGAAACATTTGACAGTCACGTTGTACCTGTGTGATGAGAGACAGAGTTATTCATTTACGACTATATACGTTAATCTGCTTCGCTCTCCACTGACACTGACAGACCTGCTGAGTAGTTGGGCCATTTTCTGTTGATTCACAACAGTGATAAAATTTGGATTCATCAATTTTCAACTGCCATCACCTGATTTTAATGCCTGAGACCATTCATGTACTAGGATGGTTTTGAAAGGACCTAAAATGGTCAAAGCAATCACCAGGTCACAGATTAAGGGAAACCAGATTGGATTAAATCAACGATTTGAACTGGAATTACCATTTTATTTAAAGGTACCTGTGAGTTATGTCAGGCATCAAGAAATCTGATTGAATTTACGTGAGTGTGAGAAGGTGCACCTATAGAACATGAAGGGATTACCTGGAAATATCAGGTTGGAAAAGCAATGGAGTCAGACTCTGTAATATGCAAATTAACTATATTTCAACAGTTGTTTGGCACAGTAGCAAACAAAGAAAAGGAAACACTGATGAGGAACAGTGAAGAATGGAAGATTGTCTCCTTGTCTGTTTCTCAAAGTGCCTTGGAACTGTGCCGAATTGAAAAGCAAGTTGGAGAAACAGCCATTCATCTAGAACTCAAAGATATCTACAGATTTTGCTGCTGCTGCATATATCAGTCAACCATTAACAAATGTGGTCTCAGGTTAAAGTAGAGCATTCAAGGCCTTTTAAACTACAAAGCTTTCATTCCCCTGTCTGTCCCAGATACATTTTCCTTTTTAAGGTTTCTACCTGTGTTTAGGTGTGTGTTTGACGTTGCAATTTTATTATTTTGCTCAGTGCCAGTAGGTAATAAAAATCGTCTTACTTTCACTCCAGAAAGCCTTGATGATTCCTTCATTTGGATCTAGTGAACTATGTTTTGATTGAGTTATGATATACCTATGTGATAAGGGGTCGGCTTAGCTCAGTTGATTGGACAGCTAGTTTGTGATGCAGAATGACACCAACAACATGGTTTCAGTTTCCACACTGGCTGAGGTTACCATGAAGGATTCTCCTTCTCAACCTCTCCCCTCACCTGAGACATAGTGACCATTAGGTTAAGCCACCATCAGTTGTCTCTGTCTACTGAGACAGTCACCTATGGTCTGGTAGGACTGTGGTGACTTTACCTCAAGCTGTGTGCTGCACAGAATCTAAAATATTTGCTACAGTTGATCAAGGGGAGCTGATTCCCCCTCTTTACCTGGTTGTAACAGTTTTTATTGCATATTTCCAGCATCTGCCATAAGGCATTTCACTTTTGCTGAATTCCATTTTGAGGCAGCAAGGCTTCGTAGAAAAATGAAATGGTGTTCCATAAGCTGGAAAATTGAGCTTTAATGAATCAATATGCATGACCTGGCTTGCCAACTATAATTAGGCATATTCCTGGAAGGTTAATCACCTGAATTTTTAGTTATTGACACCTCCATGACCACCTCACAATGCTCTGCCTTTATCTACCAATTGGAAAATGAAAAGAATCTTGGATCCTTTGATTGGATGATTATCAACAAATCAAAATGTCCATCTCCATTATCTCTTAGAACAAGAAAAAAGCACTATTCCAAAGCGAGGAATTAGATACACAACTATCCCTGTATATGAAGATTTTCTTCCAGGATATTTCCCAGAAAAGTCCTGGAGAATAATCTTCAATTTTTAGAGACATTAGGACAATTCCAGCGAGTTGGCAACCCTGTCAAGATCAGAGATGCAGTACTTTATTCCCACCCCTTCTCTTCTCTGATTTTGCACTTGCTTAAAAACTTTTCATCTCTGGCATTATTTCTTACCCTTCCAGGTGTTAATCTCAAAGTTGGCCACTGATTTGAGATATAGAGTATTGCACAGAACTGAACCATTGGAACTGGAATACAGACAGTTTTGAACTCCTGTCAGCAGTATCTTTGTGTATAAATATGTATTCAAAGTGCAACTCCACTTCCAAAATCCTTGACTAGATTTCAGGTCAAAAGTTGAAACATGTATAGCTGCTTATTACAATAGGTAATCATTATATTTGTTCAGTCATTCCAAAATAATATGCACAGCTGGTGTACGCATTAGTTTCAAGGGTGGTATGAAATTACCACTTTTTTTTAGTTATCCAAAGCCAGTTGGGTGGACCCCTGATTGTTATCAACTGATTCTGCTGATACGTGACTTCCTGGACCTCTGAGGTCGTGGTTTTTGAGGAGGTGACTGCAGGTGCAAAACTGGGCACAAAACGCAGAGCAGCTGATGTTCACTTGTATCTGTGTGGTAAATGAAGATTTCGTGTTTTAAAACCACAGTTTCTGGAAATGTACCCAGAGTATATCAGTGGACATCAACGTCCAACAGCATGGTGGCCAGATTACTTTATATGTGCGTGCTCTTTTTTGGAAACGTAACTAAAGTTTGTTGAGATTTTCTGACATTTTTCAGCCATCTGTTGTGATTTACTTGGTGCCAATGCCGATGATGTCCATGGAGGCAGAGGTTAAGGGTTTGAATTAACCCAATAGAGCTTGGTCAGTACTTCCTGCTTGGGTCATGCCATTGATAACTTTAGTGGGAGCCTTGATCAGGATTTAGATCATTCCTCAATCTGGGGAATAGTATTTGCCACTGATTCTTTTTGATGGTCCTGATGGCATAATTCTAAACGCAGGTTGACCACTTGTAATAATTGGCAGAGGTGGCTGTTCGGAAACCCTCTCTCCAATGGCTTCTCATCCCATTCTTGTCCACTTCAGCTCATCGCTCGGTGAAGTGTCTACTGTGCTGTTCAGTAACATCATGGCTGAACTACTACTCCAGCTCCACCTCCCCACAGTATCCCACATCTCTCAATTCCTAGACGGTTCAAAAAGATAGCAACCTCAACTTTGACAAAGGTCTTTGACTGAGCACCTGCAGTTCTCGACATTATGAGAATTCCAAAGATTCACAACCATCTGAGTGAAGAAATATCCTCTCATTTCACTCCCAAATGGCTAACCCTCTTTTCTTCAGACATTGCAGAGGAAACAGTCTCCTGACATCTACCTTGTTAAGCCCCGTTAAAAATATTCCATGTTTGAGTGCGATCACCTCTGATCCTCCAGAGCAGAGTTAGGGAAAAGTTAACTACCTGCTGCCACCCTATGACTCTGAATATTGGTACAACAATGCCCTGGGCCATTGAGCAGTAGTTCTTAAAATCTGAGTCTTAAGTAAAATCTCCAACAACTACCTTGTGCCCAAACGATCATTAAAGAACTACATACTTTACATGTCCAGAGCTGCAAAAGTTTGCCAGAATGCACAGACGTTGCACAAAGCAGTTTTCTGTTGTTCGTCAGACATGGGCCAGAGCCCCTTCCTTGGAATAAATTAACTCCAGAAAACACAAAATATGTTATAAAAAAGTGAAAAGTATTTGAATATGGTTTACTTGTGTCTCAAAATTTGCTGATGACTAAGGGCTGCACAAGTTCATTTTTCTGGCTTATCATGTCCTTTGTTTGCTTCATGTCCACACAGCTCGCTGAGCCACCCACCATGGGCAGCAGGCTCCTTGTAAAATGAGCATGGAAGATTGGCAGGGTGGTGTCTGTTTGTTTGAAGCTGTTTACGGAACATGCAGCTCTAATTGGCGTGTGTTTGTTTTTGCTCTTTAGCTGGGATGACAGCAGTTCCGTCAGCAGTGGGATTAGCGACACAATAGACAACCTCAGCACCGACGACATTAACACAAGTTCTTCCATCAGCTCGTATGCCAACACACCAGCCACCTCTCGCAAAAACCCCGACAGCCAGGTAAGACTAATCTGCTCAATCCATCCCTGTGGCCCTCAGGGCTTATCTCATACATACCATAAGACCATGAGAAATAGGAACAGGAGTAGGCCATTTAGCCCCCCCAAGCATGCTCACTATTTTAATAGGATCATGGCTGATCTGACATTCTTCAAATCCACTTTCCTGCCCTTTCCTATAACCCTTGATACCCCGACTGGTCACGAATCTATCTATATACACAAGGATTCTACCCCCACAGTTCTTTGTGTAAAGAGGTCCAGAGACTCTCAACCCTCTGAGAGAAGAAATTCCTTCTCATGCCAATCTTAAATCAGCACCCCTTTATGTTGAAACTATTCCCTCTGGTCCTAGACTTTCCCATGAGGAGAAACATCCTGTCAGCATTTACCCTGTCAAGCCCCTTAAGAGTCCGATATGTTTCAAAGAAATCATGTCTCATTCTTCTCAACTCCAGTAAGTAGGCACCTAACCTGCTTAACCTTTGGTCACAAGACTCTCTCCACATGAGGGATCATCCCAGTGACCCTTCTCAGAGCTGCCATTTTTGGTTTCGTTCAGTGAATGTTCAGGCTGTGGTAGTTCAGGAAGGACTTGCCACCTCACCTCACCCCACACTTACAGACTGGTCACACCCAAGCAGTACTGAACCAATTGTATCTCTCTATCGGAGATGGATGACAATCACTCCTTACCATTCAATAAAATCGTGCTCCAGATCGGTAACTGATGGTCCCTTTATGCATGTCACATATTGTTGTCTCAACAAAGTGCTCCTCTTGTTTGCATGTGATGCCATTGTGAGGATAACTGGTTTCTGTGTCTTTTTTTAATTCATTCAGGGGATGTGGGTGTCACTGGCAAGGCCAGTATTTATTGTCCATCCCGAATTGCCCAGAAGGTAGTTAAGTGTCAGTCACATCGCTGTGGGTCTGGAGTCACATGTAGGCCAGACCAGGACACGTTGGCAGATATCCTTCCCGAAAGGACATATGTGAACCAGATGGGTTTTCCTGACAATTGGCAATGACTGTCTTAATTCTAGACTTCTTAATTGGTTCACATTCCACCTTCTGCCTTGGCAGGATTTGAACACAAGTCCCCAGGACATTCTCTGTATTTCTGGGCTAACGATCTAGTGACACTACCACCTGGCCATCAGCTCCCCAGGAACTTTGAGAATGTGAACTCAGGCTGTTGAACTGTGATGGAAACACATTATTAGATCATCCATTTCTGTTTTCATCCAGCATTCGTAGACTTTGCAGCAGAAGTGTAGTACCCCTTCTCCTATTTCCTTCACTCTTCCAATCCACTTCTGTACAAGAAACACAGTGGCCTGTCACAATTGCTTGGCAGCTACTGTACTAACTCACCTCGAGTGTAATTCATGATTGTCCTGCTCTGAATAGGTTGGTTTCATGTCTGAATCAATCTGGTTGATTCGTGAAGCTGTCAGGTTCAAGCTCATGAATTATCCCAAATGGGATGTGAGACTGAGACCACAAGAAGCCTGTTCCTTGATACCTGGCCTTGTGCTGTCTCTGGACTTCACTCACATTCACACAGTCACAGAATTGTTACAGCACATAAGGAGACCATTCGGCCCATCCTTTCCCTCCCTGGTTCTATAACCTAGTGTCAACTGCCTGTTTATTTCCCATTTCCTGGCACACCATTTCTAACCAAATAATTGTCCAAGTCCCTCTTGAATGCCTCAATTGAACCTTCCCCCAACCGCATTTCCAGGCAGTGCATTTCAGATCCTAACCATTCACTGGGTGATAAAGTTCTCTCTCACATCACCCTGGCTTTGTTTGCACATCACTTTAAATTGATGCTATTTCATTCTGTTTATTAACGAGCACAAACTCCTTCTCCCTAACTACTCGATCCAGCCCGCTCACGATTTTGAAAACCTCATATCAAATCTCCCCCTTGCCTTCTTCTCTCCAAGGAGAACGGTCCCAACTTCTTCAAACTTTCCTCAGAACTGAAGTTTTTCAATCCTGGAATCAATCTTGCAAATCATATTTCATGTTTCTGAACATACGTCATAGTTTGTATTATGTGTCTGTTCCATGGAATTCGGTGAACCAGTGTTTTTAAAGACAGCATCAAAGCGCCACTCTGTGCAGGCTCATTGGCCAGAACACATGACAATCGTATGTTGAAATTTCATTGTAAGTGAGGACGCTGTAGAGATGCTGCCTTAAGTTTCAGAAGCAAATTCAAGTCAAGTCTTGAGAGATATGCAAGTCCACACCCATTACCAGTACAGTAATGTTTCTCCTTCCAATTATACATGTGGTAGGATTCTACAAATTGTACACTGTTGGGGAGCCTAATTATGTATTTCAACCATGTCAAAGTTTTGTTTACAGTTTTGTTCTTGGCATCTCAGGTGCATACTTCCATGAAAGGACGGAGACCCTGGACAAGGTGGTGTGAACAGTGTTTAGGGAGAAATGGTCACTATGAGTGCTCAATTCATAAGACTTTTGTGAAGAATTAGTAACTTTGGACATTTAATGAAACACGCATGAAGCAATTTATTGGTGCAGTCAATTATAAACCAGCTTGTAACTAATGAACTGCAAATCTAAAGCAGAACAAGGTGACAGGTTGTATGTCCCTAAACCAGATCTCTCTGGTCTGGCAACTTCTGTGATCCAGGACCACACTTCAGTTCTCGCTTCCCCTGTCACGCCATCTAACAGCTCTGCATGGTCCTCATTCAGAGCACAGTTTGTTACACTTTGCCCATTTTGGATACGTTAAATTCTGTTTTGACTTTGAATTGAAAAATCATTTGTACAGTAGACATGCAATTGATCCAAGTCAAAGTGAGATCTTTATTGAGTTGTGGAAAAGTGTTCGAGCTTTGGATATACATGATATTGTCAGTGGCTTAAAGGGTCTCATCAGGATTTAAGTAACTGACTTTGCAGTAAAATCAGTAGCTTGCATTTAATTTACGATTGTTTTGACCCTGACACATGGCCTCCCACGGTCTCTGGTGCAGCAAAAACTCCTGAGGTTACTTGCTTAGGGAGCTATAACCAGTACTATGCTTCAAAACCAGTCAATTTCGTAGAGTCATGGAGATCCACAGCACAGAAAAATCCTATTTTCCAGCACTTGGCCCATAACCTTGTGTGCCTTTGCCTTTGCAAGTGAATATCTAAATACAAAATACTTTCAAACATCTCGCTTTTAATTTGTTGGACTTTTTGAGTTGTTATAGGAGGTGGAGTAAATATTTATAGCATTTGATAATGTACTGAGCTTTCATCACTGCATTGTATATTTATCATGTTGCAGTTCTGTCAAATTTGCTTGTAGGAAGCAGGAACAGTGTCACCCATGGTCATGTAGAAACAACAGAAAGCACCCATTATGGTCCATTATGTGCTTGATTTATGGAAAAAGGAATTTATGGAGAAACACAGGTCTGGCGGCACCTGAGGACAGAGAGACAGAGTTCATTGAACAAGATTCATACCACACTCAATATGTTAACTCTGTTTTTCTCTCTACATATGCTGCCAGACCTGCTGAGTTTCTCCAGCACTTCCTGTTTTTATTTCAGAGAACACAACACCGCAGTATTTTGATTTTGTTTTGAGTTGTAGAAACTTTAGTTTGGAGCCTAAATTTGCTCCCTATTGAAAGAATGCATTACATGATGAGCTGAAAATGGGATTCAATCTGGATAAATGTGAGGTGATGCACTTGGGCAGGACAAACACGGCAAGGGAATGGATGATGAATGGTAGCACCCTGCAAAGATCAGAGGGACCTTGGTGTGCACGTACTCCAGCCCCTTAAGGTAGCAGGACAAGTGGATAAAGTGGCGAAGAAGGTGTATGGGGTCCTTGGCTTTATCAGCCGAAGCATCGAGTTTAAAAGCAGGGAGGTGATGTTGGAACTGTATCAGGAGTTGATTATGCCACAGCTAGAGTATTGTGTGCAGTTCTGGAATTCGCTTTATAGAAGAGAATTGTCAGCACCGGAAAGGGTACAGAAATTTACCAGGATTTTGCGTGGGCTAGAGAGTTTCAGTTATAAAGAGAGAGTAGACAGACTGGGATTGTTTTCTTGGAACAGAGGAGACTGAGACTGGGAGAATGATTGAGATGTATAAATTATGAGGGGAATAGATAGGAAGAAACACGAAGAAACCTTTCCTTTTGGTGGAGAGATGAATGACCAGGGGGCACACATTTAAGGTAAGGGGCAGGAGGTTTAGAGGTGGTGTAAGGAAACGTCTTTTCACCCAGAGGATGGTAAGAATCTGGAACTCACTGCCTGTACGGGTGGTAGAAGCAGAAACCTTCGTAACATTTCAGAATAATTTAGATGTGCACTTGCAATGCCAAGGCTTACAAGGCTATGGGCCAAGTGCTCGGAAAATAGGATTAGAATAGTTAGGTGGTTGTTTTTGACTAGTGCAGACACAATGGGCTGAAGGGCCATTTTCTGTGCCATAGACCTCTATGACTCAATGACTGTTTTAAAAAATTATACAGTTTTGTCAAATTCCTGAACTGCTTTTTGAAATAGACCATATGTGCTTCTATCCCATTTATAAGGTGCAGGATTCCTTTGCTCTGTTTTTGAAGTAGCATTGTCACATGTGAAAATCTTCCTTAGTATGCCTGTTCTCAATTACAGTCTGTGCCTCTCAATTTAATCATTTAATTAAAATGTTATAATATTTCTGTTTTAGCACCAAGTTTTCACCTTGCTGTTATTTATTTATTCGCTTGTGGGACATGGACTAGCATTCATTGATTTCTATTATTGGATAATTTATCGTGTTAGTAGAATAAAATTACATTGCATAATCTACGAGGAACCTTTCCCACAATTTAAATCTGCTCAAATGCTTGATGGCAAGATATGTAACATGCAGTAGAGACTCAGTGAAAATTACTATTAACGTACATTGAAAAAGCTATTTCGGGAACATACTGTTGGATAGTCCACAATGCAGTTTTACTAATTAGCTCTGAAAATTGAATACTTTCATACTTAATGGAAAGTAATGATTGTTTTGAAAGATGAATAAGGTGGATTAGCAACCACAGATATTGTTAAGTATAGTATACAAATGTATACAAAGTTTCTAGAAGTCGAGAACTTGAGAACTGCTGAAGAAAGACACATTTTCATCGAAGATTTTTGGCTTGTATTCATCAAACAATTCACAAGAAATATCAAAGAGAAGTGAAAAAGACATTTATTCCATTTGAGAAGAGGTATATCAGACTCAAAATGTTAACGCTTTCTTTCTCCACAGATGCTGCCAGACCCACTGAGTTTCTCCAGCTGTTTCTGTGTTTGTTTCAGATTTCCAGCATCTGCGGCATTTTGTTTTCGCACAAAAAGTGATGAGTTTGTAAAAAGAACAAAAGCTGTGATACTGCATAATTTTTTTTTAGCACAGTAAAGACCCCAAATCTCTCTGACCCGTTACTGCAGTAGGAGGGTTCAGGCTCAGTTTCAGAGGAAGCGGTTATCAGTTGTGCTGAAAACATTGACCTGGAATTTCTCCTTCAACAAAACTTTCTGATGATTATGCCAAAATTTGGAAGATCGAGGGTCCAATGAAATTTGCACTGAACAAAACATTTTGCAAATTGCTAAATGGAGAAGTTAGCGACAGATGCAATTTCACACATCTATTATGGTGTGGATTTGTTTGTGTCGAGCAGTTCGATCTTCAAGTTGGCAAAGCCTTACCTTTTGAATGTCTTACCTGTTTGTTGTCCCTTCAATTGAGCTAACAGGCAGTACGTTTATAAAGCGAGATAACAAGCATGGGGCTGGATGAACACAGCAGGTCAAGCAGCATCATAGGAGCAGGAAAACTTGACGTTTCGGGCCTAAACC
>JAHRHZ010000062.1:999878-1012681 GCA_024137785.1 Ginglymostoma cirratum
TTGACCTGCTGTGTTCATCCAGCCCCATGCTTGTTATCTCGGATTCTCCAGCATCTGCAGTACCTTTTATCTCTAGTACGTTTATAAATTCTGGTATATCTTCCACATATATCAAGTAAGTGGGAGATCTTCGGTTTCATCTCATGAAGAGAGTGGAGGGCAGACTTCAACCCAGACTTGCTTTTCAAGAGCTGTGTAAGCCAGGAAAGACAAGTCCAGGTCAAGAAAGACAGAAACTAAATACAAATCGTACATTTCACAGTTCCTGATTCCACATCCAGTTTTTATGCAGATGAGAATTCTGTACCACTTTTCATTGTCATAGATTGATTGATGGTGCAAAACAGATAAACATTTTTATAGAGATAGAAAACCATCTGCAGTGCCAGCTTTCGTTTTAACCTAGCTAGCCTGTATTGCCCACACTTGTAATGAAAAGTAAGAGGAGCATATTATTTGAAAGTAATGGGCTATTTGTTTGTCCAGCCACAGACTGACGCTGAGAAACATTCGGAAAGGAACTCCGCTTGGTCTGGTGAAGAAATAAAGAGATCAGACGGTGGATCCGACAGCGGAATAAAGATGGACTCCAGCTCAAAATGGAGGCGGAACCTGTCAGATGTTTCCGATGAGTCAGAGAAAGGTGGCTCAAACAAGAAGACCGTGGTCATTTCCCAAACAGGATCCTGGCGTCGGGGGATGACAGCACAAGTTGGCATCACCACACCAAGGGCTAAAACATCTGCCAACACCCTTAAAGCACATGGAACCGGTGAGGAAAGTTAACCATTTGGTTTCCAGCTGGGTTTGCTGCCTCTTTAACCACAGGTGGGGGCCACAGTTTCGAATGGTTTAGGCTCCAGTGATTGTTTGTGGGTATTTCTGCATATTTTATATAGCTAGGTATAATAATTTTCAGTGATTATGACCCTTGAAATTTTTGAAATATTTTGCAGACTTCGTTCTTGTCTCAATCCCAACTTGTTCGCGTTTTGAGCCAACTCCATTTTTGAGCTTCTTTCCCTGACACAGATAATCTCAGTATTTCTGTGCCTTTGAAACTGAAGCACACAGTCTTCAAATTTGTGTTAAACTAAGCAACTAAACTAAGATTTGAGTCGGTTGTTGCTTGCTACTGTGCAGCCCCTCTTGCTGAGCATCTCACTGCTCTGTACCCATCCCCTGAATCATTGGTCCCTCTTGCTGAGCATTTCACTGCCCTGTACCCATCCCCTGAATCATCAGTCCCTCTTGCTGAGCATCTCACTGCCCTGTAGCCATCCCCTGAATCATCAGTCCCTCTTGCTGAGCATCTCACTGCCCTGTACCCATCCCCTGAATCATCAGTCCCTCTTGTCCATCACAGCACTGGCTGCCCTGTTCTCGGAGTGAAGCAGCAGGCTGGGCTGTGTACTGGGTGGTGTAGGGGTAGGCTGGGGCACTCAGGCACAGACTGGTGTGGCAAAGGACAGGGCAGCGAGTGAGCGGCAAGTGCATGTCAATGGCACCAGTGGCACCAACATCCCATGTGAGCAGATTGACGGGAGACACAGTGCTTTGTCCCAGAGGAATTTGGAAGTGATCTCCTTCTGTTTACATCCAGAAGGCTTTCGAAGATTGCTGCTCACCCCAGTTGCATGTTGCTGGGAAGTGACGATATTGTCTCGGAAATGGAGGTTCACTTAGATCACACTGAAACATTCTCATTCCAGGCTGCTTTTCAGAGGCCCCACAATCTGACTCTGAATTTTATATGTTCTCAAAAATTGCACTCCATGATTTAGTTAGAAATGCATCAGAGCAAGTGACCATCTGAGGATTGGATGCGAAAGAGAAGAAAGATAAAGTTGTCATTGTCCTACCAGACCATGGGGCTGCTCTCTCATTACAGAGGGAGAGGGAGGGAGACAGAGAGAGAGAGAGAGACGACTGGTGGTGGTTTAACCTAAGGGTCATTGTGCCTCAGGAGAGGTTGAGAAGGAGAGTCATTCATGGTAACCTCAGTTGGTGCGGGAATGAAACTGCACTGTTGGTATCGCTCTGTATCACAAACCATCTGTCCAGCCAACTGAGCTTCAATCTGTGCCACACCCTGCAAAGAAACAAAGCTTCAAAGAGTGAACTCAAGTGCTAGTTCTCCTGTAACTCTTGCAGCCTGAACCTTGGCTGCCATCTTACAGGTTCTCATTGTTGACATGTTCTTGGAGCTGAAGCACATGATCCTAGGAACATGGCTGATTCAGCAGGCTGCACCTTAGCTGCTCTCTGCTTGGTTCAGATATGTTTTTCTGAAAGGCAAAATCTAAACTTGGAGCTGAGTCAGGTTTTTGCTGTATTACTCAGCCAGAAAGAGGGAATTATCTTCTTCATTCTGAGTTAGATGGCATTTAAAGAGCTTTGCTAAGTTCGATCTCAAGGCTTTGATCTAGTCCTGTTGGTGGTATGTCTAACCAGTTAAACAATACATTTGCTTCACCGGCTCCCTTCTCGAAAGGATTTCTGTAAAGTTCACATAACCAGGGTGTATCCTTGTACAATGTCTTCATTTAGTATTGGACTTGCTTTAATGTGTCCCTAGGCACTCACCTGAGACTTAAAACTCAACTTCTACCTAGCCTCCTGACAAAAACCAACTGAAATCATGCTCAACATCTGTTCCATTCACCAACCCAGTGCTTCAGTTGACATAATGATAGAAATGAGAGGTCCAAATGTTCTAAGTAAATACCCAAATGTGTTTTGCACAAATTCACAGGTACTTTGGCTGGAATGGCAAATAAAGTCAGCAGTGACAAAAATATTGTTGAAATTTGCATTTTGTGTTAATGGAACAAAGTATTTCCTTCTTTCCACACCAATTAACTACTTGTTCTGCGATTACTTTATGAGATGTCATAAAGGTATTGTATTGCTAAGACTAAACTGGTGATTTCATAAAACTGAATGGGATTTTACAATGATTTACAGTCAGCTGATGGAAAGTCAAGCTCTAGAACATGTCAAAATATTCTTGTAATGCACAGGATAATGATCACAGTTCATGCTCTCACCCCATATTTTGCCTGCCAAATAAATAAAATTCTCACTTAAATTCTGTGCCTATCCGTTATGCTCTCTCCAAGGCATTTTAATCATTTTGAGAGTGATTTTACTTACATCCCAAATTAATATAATTCACTAATATTCCATCTACTCTTCTAATCATCTTGAATTATTTTAACTTGTGAATTTTTGACTTCATTTTTACCATTATTCATGTTGATTGTTACTTTTGCAAAACTCGCATGTTGTGGCAAATAAGCTACAAAGATCCTACAAAGAAGCAATTTTGACATATGAAACAAACGATGACAGATGAAACACATCTGTGCACCCAGCTTGTTTCATATGACTTTGTTATGATTCTCTCGGAATCAAGTGTTCTCCCGGGAGAGCTGAGCAACCAGATTTAAAACCCCAGGCCAAGTCAGGGTAGAGAAAGCCTCTCTCGGACCCACTGAGGAATTCAATCTGGTTCTGATAACTCAAACTTGGGACTGAATCTTTACCAGAAATTGGCAAAGTGACAATTTGGTGAGATTCATGGACGGTTTCTCACTGTGAACTCTGACAAGTTTTCTCAGGCTATATTCTCAAACACATCTCGTTAACTATGCACCTCATGTCACATTCTGCTTGCTACAGGTGGCATTTCTGACCATTGCCAGAGATTTCTTACACTAGCACCAAGTTTAAACCCCTGTGGTCAAGCTGCCCTGCATGGGGGAGGCAATGGCCTCGTGATATTATCGCTGGACTGTTAATCCAGAGACCCAGATAATGTTCTGGGGTCCCGGGTTTGAATCCCGCCATATTGAATTGAATTCAATAAATATCTGGAATTAACAGTATAATGATGACCGTGAATCAGTTGTCAATTGTTGGAAAAATGCATCTGATTCACTAATTTCCTTCAGGGAAGGAAACTGCCATCCTTACCTGGTCTGACCTACATGTGACTCCAGACCCACAGCAATATGGTTGACTCTTAACTGCCCTCTGGGCGATTAGGGATGGGCAATAAATGCAGCTTGGCCAGCGTCACCCTCATCCTGTGAATGAATAAAGAAAAAGAATTTGCCCCGATATGTATGGTAGAGGGTAATTGGCATCCTGCTTTGCCGGTGTTGACTGGTGGTCCTGGCGAGCAGGTATGCTGTTGCTGCCCTGTCACATACCCTGAGATGTTGGTGACTGATGAGGTCTGGAGCAGCC
Source organism: Ginglymostoma cirratum (assembly GCA_024137785.1). Classification (NCBI taxonomy): domain Eukaryota; kingdom Metazoa; phylum Chordata; class Chondrichthyes; order Orectolobiformes; family Ginglymostomatidae; genus Ginglymostoma; species Ginglymostoma cirratum. The sequence goes on from JAHRHZ010000062.1 coordinate 1,004,133, forward strand.
AGTGGTAAGATGGAGTTGCCAGGTTACCAACTCTGCGATTCCTGTTGGGAATTGTCACCGAGATAGTAGGAACTGCAGATGCTGGAGAATCTGAGATAATAAGGTGTAGAGCTGGATGAACACAGCAGGCCAAGCAGCATCAGAGGAGCAGGAAGGCTGACGTTTCGGGCCTAGACCCTTCTTCAGAAATGACCCTTCTGAAGAAGGGTCTAGGCCCAAAATGTCAGCTTTCTTGCTCCTCTGATGCTGCTTGACCTGCTGTGTTCATCCAGCTCTACACCTTGTTATCTGGGAATTGTCACTGTCCAGTTTCTATCCGGTGGGTGGGAGAACAGGAAATTGCAAACCAGTGAGGCTAGATGACAACCAACTGAGATGCTAATGCATGCAAATAGTCCTCTGGCCACTCACTAGCAAGACTCCCATGTCCCGTTCAACACTTGCTTGGAATATGGGACTATATGTCTTCAACAGCAAAAATCTCCCCACTGCCAATCTCATGCAATTCTCCCAAAATTCCTGCCAATTCCCACATCATTCAGGGACTGGGAGGATTCTGCTGTTGGCGTTTTTTTATCTTATCAGTTGCTGGGGGCTACATAATATATAAAATGGAACCCCCAAAATCAAAGAATTTCTAAAAAGCTAAACACCATTCTTAAATAGTCAGCAGGAACCTTTACAGAATGTAAATATTTGCAAAAGCTAACCACCGATACATTCGCTATCTGTGTTACTACTTTCGTCAACACTACATAGAACTCATTTGGTCCAGAATATTTATCGATCCTCAGTCGAGCGAATTTTTCAAATACAACTGTTTCACTAAATTCTACATCCTTTCAGCTCCTCAGTTTCACATGTTTCTTGATTGCGTAGTACTTTCTGGGTGACCTTTTTAAATCTTCTACTTCAAAGACAGACACAAAATAACTGATTTCTCTGCCATTTCTATGTTCTCCATGATAAATTCCATCCGTCCCTACCTGTAACGGTCTCGTATTCACCCTTACTAATCTTCTCCCTTTCAAACATGAATGGAGACTTTTACAGTCTGCCTTTACATTCCTCGTTACATTGCGCTCATTGTCTCTTTTTCCTTTCCTTGCCAGTTTCTGGATCCTGATTTGTTGGGTCCCAAATTTCTTCCAGTCCTCAGGTTCACCATTATTTCTGGCATGCTTACAAGCAACTTCCTTTCTTCGAATGCAATCATTAGCTTGTTAACCTCAGTTGATTCACCTTTCACTTCAGGTGTATGTGCCTCAGAGAAGGTACATTTGTTGTATGCCTTATGGCATTTCTATAAATACAAGTAGACATTGCCTGCCTACTGATAAATCTTTTGGTATATGTTCCTAATCCATCAATTTGCTCCTCCTACTTTCAGTTTCCTTTACTCAGATTTAAGATCCTGGTTTCAGAATGAAGTATGTTGCATTCAAACTTCATGTAAGATTTTAGTGTATTATTGTCACTATTTCTCAAAGGCTCTTTTACAATGAGGTTATTAACTAGCTCTCCTTCACTTCACAACACTGAATCCAAAATAGCCCGATTTCCTGAACGTAATACTCCAGACACTCATCTCGGACCCACCCCAGGAATTCATTCTCCACAGCATTCTTGGTAATTTTGTGAACCTAATCTTTACGCAGATTGGAGTCACCCATTACGACAGTATTATCCATGTTACATGTATCTCTAAATTTTATTTGTGCTTTTGTGCCTTATTTTGCCAATATGCAAGTACGGTACTACCATCCCTGACCTCCTGATTTATAGTGTTCTCAACATTAGCACAATCACTTTGTGTTCTATGAAAACCTCCCAATAACATCAGCTCCCTCTTGCTGTTTTGTAGCTCCACACAAATCAATTCTATATCTTTACCCTTCAATACAAAACCCTCAGTTTCATCCCTCAGTTTTCCTTCTTATCGGTCCTAAATATAGAATATCCTTGGATTTTCAGTTCTCAATTTTGGTCACCCTGTAGCCATGTCCCTGTAATTAAATCCATTTAATCGTACACACTTGCTTCAATTTGTGTTAGTAAGTCACCAACCATATTGTGAATGTTATATGCATTCCAATAGAATGCCTTTCATTCAGTCCTTTCAATGCTATTTACCTATTTGATGCTTGTCATTACCTCATCTGTTGCCTGATTCTGCTAACTTTTGCTAATTTTGCTTCTATTGGGATTCTCCTCTCTCTTAGATTTCCAGCTCCTGCCAATCCAGTTTAAACCCTTCAATAGCACTTCAGAACCCCCGATGAAGATGTTGGCTTTGGTACTGCCGAAATGCACCCTGTCCTTTTGTAATTTTTTGCTCTACAAATGTACATCCGAGACTTCAGTTCCTACTCAAATCCTAAAACTCAGCGCTCAAGCTCGTGGAGCTGTGATTTCTCTTACAGATGTATTCATGTCAGACAAATGGCGCTTCTTTGACTTCCCACATACCACAAGCTGTGCCTTCCACTCAGCTGAGCTGCCCTGCCATATCTTAGCGGGACCAACTACTTATTACCAGTAGAATAGCTTACCAACCACCACTTTTTCCGCACCAAAGTAGGAACTATATATTGGATGGTGAAGGTAGCAGATAAAAATGGGGAAAAGAAGTGCACCTCCTCCCCCCTTTTATCAATCACCAAACTCACTCAGCCCTCTGCATTTATCCTCTTTTGAGTCACACTGTGACAACCAGACTAAATTGGTTTACCTCTTTAAGTCATCAGCAAGGCTCCATTTGAGCTTGTTTACCCTGACGAAGGTTAAAAAAGAACTCATCTTGCTTTCTTGCCTTAATTAATTCCTGAGTGCAGTTAAAAAAGAAGTGAAAAGCTAGATACAGAGTTTAGAGGGATATTGACACTCAATAACTCCTCACTCACCAAACTCACTCTGCTCAAAACTTCCACTTCACTGTTTACTTGAGTACAAAAGGAGATAATTTTGGTAAGATATATTGCTCACTGGCACACATTGTAATTGGAAAGAGGAACATATTTCTAGCGAGCTGGCCATCATGCAAATATGTACAAGAGGGATTTCTATTGTTTGCTGTTGGGAAGCTCCACTTGCTTTGAGGACTCAGAAAACTTGCTTTGTAAACTTGCCTCCTACTACAGGATCCGCACTGGATTGTGCCCAATGTGCCCTTTCAAAATGGGTGGGTTTGAGTCAGGTGAGAAGTAAAGAAAGAAACAAACGCTGAGGTGTAGAGTCATAGAGATGCACAGCATGGATATAGACCCTTCAGTCCAACTCGTCCACACCGACCTGATATCCTAAATTAATCTAGGAACAAAAACAGAAGTTGCTGGAAAAGCTCAGCAGGTCTGGCAGCATCTGTGAAGAAAAAAATCAGAGTTAATGTTTCAGGTCTGGTGATCCTTCCTTAAAACAGTCTAAATTCATCTAGTCCCATTTGCCAATATTTGGCTCATATCCTTCTAAACCCTTCCTATTCATATACCCAGGATAACAAGGTATGGGGCTGGATGAACACAGCAGGCCAAGCAGCATCATAGGAGCAGGAAAGCTTGAAAGGCCCGAAACGTCAAGCTTTCCTGCTCCTATGATGCTGCTGGGCCTGCTGTGTTCATCCAGTCCCACACCTTATTATCTCGGATTCTCCAGCATCTACAGTACCTTTTATCTCTATTCATATACCCATCCAGACGCCTTTTAAATGTTGTGATTGTGCCAGTCTCCACCACTTCCTCTGGCAGTTCATTCCATATACACACCACCCTCTGCGTCAAAAAGTTGCTCGTTAGGACCCTTTTATATCTTCCCCCTCTCACCTTAAACTATGCCCTAGTTTTGACTTCCCTGCCCTGGGAAAAAAGACCTTGGCTATTCATTCTGTCCATGCCCCCCATAATTTTATAAACTTCTATAAGGTCACCCCCAAGCCTCCAATGCTCCAAGGAAAATAGCCCCAGCTTATTCATCCCCTCCCTGCAGGTCAAATCCTTCAACCCTGGCAGTATCCTTGTAAATATTTTCTGAATCCTTCCAAGTTTCACAACACCTTTCTATGGCAGGGAGACCAGAATTGATTGCAGAATTCCAAAAGTGGCCGAATGACTTCTGAAATGGGAGTCTGTGTGGGCCTTGAATCTGTCCAGTCCCAGCTCTGTGCCTCCATTTCAACAATGTTTGTATTTTTTTTCACAGCTGTCGTCTCAGTTTCTCAGCAGCCCCTAAAAGGAGACAATAAGTTCTGTATCCAGAAATGCTTGTCCAGTTGAGTCTCTGTAGTCCACCCTGCAATCCCCTCTAACCACCATTAGACGTAGGAGCTGAAGTAGGCCATTTGGCCCATCAAGTCTCCTCTGCCATTCAATGAGATCATGGCTGAACTGATAATCCTCAACTCCATTCTAATGCCTTTGTCCATTACTGGTTAAAAATTAACCACTACCATGATGCCCTTCCCAAGTTACCCTGTCACTGACAGCCCCAGAATCTCTCCACATCTCCTGTAATCTGCACACCCCTGCCTCGCTCATCCTGACCCCCCAGCGATCTGTCAACTTGACTGACCTCTCCACAGCAGTCACATTCGCTACATCTCTTCTCTCTCATCTCCTTCTCAAACACCTCATGCACTCTGATCCCACAGCTGCCATGTTCAGTCACCCTGCGATTAGTGCCTGAACATCACCTCGAATGCCATCACATCCCCATTAGCTTAATCTATCAATGGAGTCATAGGGTCATACGGCACGGAAACAGCCCCTTTGTCCCAACTCATTCTTGTGCACTAGGTTTCCCAAACTAAACTAGTCCTACTTGCCTGTGTTTGGCCCATATCCCTCTAAACTTTTCCTATTCATGTACCTGTCCAAATGTCTTTTAAATGTTGTAATTGCACCTGCATCTACCACTTTCTCTGATAGTTCATTCCACATGTGAATCACCCTCTGTGTGAAAACATGGCCGCTCAGGTCCATTTTAAATCTTTCTCCTCATCTTAAACTTATGCTGTCAAGTTTTGAACTCGTGCTCCCCAAGGAAAAGACCTGTTCGCCTTATCTGTGCCCCTCATGATTTTATAAACTTCTGTAAGGTTTATATTAGCTGTCTTCACTTCAGGGGAAAACATCCCAGTCTATCCAGCCTGTCCTTGAACACCAAACGCTCCAGTCCCAGTAATATCCTTGTAAATCCTTTCTGTACACTTTCCAGTTTAGCAATATCCTTCCTATAGCATGGAGATCAGAATTATGTGCAGTTCTCCAGATATGGCCATACCAATGTCTTGTACAGCCATAACATGAGCCTCAACTCCTGTACTCAATGCACTGACCAATGAAGGCAAGTATGCCAGATGCCTTTTTCACCACCAGGTCTATCTGTGATGCCATACCCTGGAAAAGAAATCCGACCGGAAATTCAAAGTAAACCTCCTCAACCAACAGGTTGTGGGAATATGGAGCTCACTGTCAAAGTTAACAATTGAAAAAAATACAGAGGCATTTAAGGGGAACTTAAATAAGCTTTGGAGGGAGAGGGAAATGAAGGTTTACAATGATGGATTTAGATGAGAAAAGATGCAAGGTGGGTAAAATGGAGCACTGTGGTGTAGTGGTAGTGTCACTGGGCTAGTAATCCAGAAAATTTGGTAATGTGCAATGGACATAGGTTTAAATCCCACCATGGCAGAGGGTAAAATAAAAATCTGGTATTAAAAAGCTAGCCTTAAAAAAAGAACCTAACTGGTTAAGTAATGTCCTTTAGGGAAGGAAATCTTGCGTGGTCTGGCCTACATGTGATTCTTAACTGTCTTCTGGGCAATTAGGGATGGGCAATAAACATTGTACAGCCAGTGACGTCCATCATCCATGAATGAGCCAAAAAACACAAACATCTGTAAAGACTTGTTTGGGTTGAGTGGCCTCTGTCTATGCTATTATTCCAGATAATCAAAGCAATCAGTGAGATCACCCCAACCACCCCACAAACCAGATCTGCACACACTTACCCTCTCCACTGTGAGGTGAAGCAGTAACTGGAGGCTGGGTTGGTGCCTGTTGACAGATTTTCAGAAATGCCACTCTATCATTTAGACACAGACAGTGTGACTATGATTTGGTTTCATTGTAAGATCACACAATAAATAGGAATAACAGCAGGTACCTTAGCTGATCCAACCAGAAAGATCCCATTTCGAAAACATTATTTCAGGTTTTTGGCTTGGATTATAGTCGTTCATTCTTCGTCTTAATCACACTTTGTATCCCAAAGTTCTTGATTTCAGTCCAAGTCTTACCTTTAACCAGTTTGAACTCGTGCATTACATTGCTGGTTGAAGTATTTTTTTGGAGCTGCCTTCTCCCTGAGCTCCATTGGTTTGTAGCTTATCCACATTCACCTCAGTTACAAGTTCAGCCTTTCCAAAGAGTAAGAAGGCAAACATCTCCCAGGTTTCCTTCAAACTTCAGGCCTCTGACATGATTCAACAATCTGAACTTATTGCCCGTTCTAAAAGAATAAGAAAACTATTACCCAGTAAAATTGAAAAGGATGACGAGAAGCTTTTAGACTCATACTTCACCCTATATGAATTTGGGGCAAATGCAGGGAATGTTGAGATGTTGAATTTGGAGAACCATGGTCATTGTCTGGATGTGAATCTTTTAAAATGAAAGTTGATATACTATTGGTGTACTGAAAACAAAAACAAAAATGCTGGAAATAATGGTGGGTCAGGCAGCATTTGGGGAGGAAGAGCAAGCTAACTTTTAGAGTTAGACTTGAAATGTTAACTTCCTCTCTGTCCATGGATGCTGCCTGGCCATCTGTGATTTTCTACAATTTTTGTTTTCAATGCAGATTCTGTAATTTGCTTCGCCCATTGGTATACTGTTGTGTTGAGCTATTATGTGTATTTTCTTTGTGTTTGTAGCAAAAACTGATGATGCCAAGGTGTCGGAAAAGGGCAGACTGTCTCCTAAATCAACAAGTGTCCATCGATCTCCTTCTGATGTAGGCCGTAGCAGTGGGGATGAAGGGAAAAAGCCTCCAGTTAGTGCTTCACGCTCAACTGCGGGAACCAACACCTTTGGGTTCAAGAAACATGGTGGATCTTCAGGACCAATCACCATGATTACAGCGAGTGGCGCCACAATTACCAGTGGTTCAGCAACTCTTGGAAAAATTCCCAAGTCGTCAGGCCTTATAGGTCGATCATCAGGGCGGAAGGCCAGCGTGGATGGCTCCCAGAGCACGGAGGAGAACTACCTGGTCCTGAATGCACGCAGCAACCTGCAGTACCGCAGTCTGCCTCGTCCCAGCAAGTCGAACAGCCGCGGCACAGGGAACCGCTCGAGCACCAGCAGCATAGACTCCAACCTCAGCAGTAAGTCGGCAGGTCTTCCCGTGTCGAAACTGAGAGAGCCATCCAAGGTAGCCCCGGGCAACACAGTGCCTACGCTACCTAACCAGACTGACAAAGAGAAGGGAGTGTCGTCTGACACAGAGAGCGTGACTTCATCCAACTCCGTCAAGGCGAATCCCTCACAGAATGCAACCAACAACACTCCGAGTACCCGGCAGCAAGCGTCCAAGTATCCTGACATAGCTTCCCCCACCTTACGCAGGCAAGTGATATGTTGCAGTGCAAGTTGGGAATATGTACGTGGTCAAAGATTTTCCAATTTTGACTTGCTACATGTCAATACTCATCTTTTAATCGATTCTGATGGGAAGTTTATCAATGTCTTTGGGCTGGAAGATTGCCTCGCAGCCTTCAATCACGATGCATGCAGTGATGTACAGGTTGCGTTCAGGGGGCAAATATTCCCTTGGCCTGTCAATAAGTTCCACTTGCAGTTTACACATGTTACTGGCAATCTGTAGTCAGTGTTTAGGTTTTAGAGTGTTCTGTAAACACTGGAGGGTATTCCATCTCTAACTACATGTAGTTAAACTACACGCACACTCCTTATATTTATGCTCATGATCTCATCGCAATTTCTCTGAATCGTTCTCTGAACAGTTGATGTTGTAAATACGCAGCTCATTCTGGAGGGAGCCAGATCTCTGTTTAGCATTTAGGAATTTTTAGAAGGATATATTTTTTAAAAGGTGCAGTTTACAAAAGCTTGTCCTAGTGACTCTTTGATTCAGTGTCATATTTGCTCGATTTGATTGTGATTGTTTTAATTATACTACGGAATGTTTTATCAGTGATCAAGGTGCTAAATAATTATAAATTGTTATTGTTTTTATTGCCCTTTAAAGGTATATGATGAACCTAATGCTTCAGATACACTGTGTGCACATGAGGTAGCTCTGCAAGTCAATTCAATTGAAGTTTGTTTTTAAAAAATTATTTTTGCGTTATGTTAATTGGTTACACCAGTACCTATTGCCTTCTCTGAGATAAAAGGTACTGCAGATGCTGGAGAATCCGAGATAACAAGCATGGGGCTGGATGAACACAGCAGGTCAAGCAGCATCATAGGAGCAGGAAAACTTGACGTTTCGGGCCTAAACCCTTCATCAGAAAATTTTCTGATGAAGGG